>JAQIXL010001368.1:0-18685 GCA_034700245.1 Poikilolaimus oxycercus
TCTCTGGAGGGCGCCCAGTGAGTTCACCAGCTAGCGAGCAGGCTTTCCCTTTCTTCCAGCGGGCTTCCAGGCCGCCCTTTCTACTTCCTGGGCAAGCTGGCATGGCCAGCGGGCGCCCTGGCTAATCACAGCACAAGTTATACACAAACATTACGAACCACAATGAATGCGATGAGGAAACTAACCTTGAAGTGAAGAAGATGAAGACGAGCATGAAGCGCCGCCGTCGACGAAAAGAAACAAAAATCTAAAACAAGGCACATTGAGAAACGGATGTAAACGAACCTTTTGACTCGTCGTAGTAAACAAAAAAGGAAAAATCTAAAAGGCAATTAGCTAAACGGTTAGTAAGGAAGAAGCAAACAGACCTCTTACTCACCTTGGAGAACAAGAAGGAAGAAGAAACTAAATTAAACTCCTTCTTGCTTGAAAATCCCAAAAAATAGTTGAAACAATGCCTGCAAACCGAGTATTAATTCCTAAAAAAGGGAAGGACACAAACCTGGAGCTCTAAAAGGATTAGGGAACAAGAAAGAACAACGAACCTGGCGCCGCACAAAGGCGGCGCGACGACAAAATCCAAAAAAGACGATAAATTCGTTCAAAAACTTGAAGTAAAACCAATTTCTTAGGCCTAAAAGCTCGCATTATAGGCCGCGGCTATGCGCGACTACAAAGAAACAAGAAAAACGACGAAAAGCGCGAATAGAACATCAAAAACACGACGAAAGAAGGGAGAAAACACAACAACCAACCGCTCAGCGCGCGCGCGCGAATATTGTGACGCGTGCGCGCGCGCCCTTTTGGGCTCGCGGACAGTCGTCTGCAAATAGTCTGCAAAGGTCTGCGCATAGTCGTCATGAGCTCCTGCAGACTATTCGCATACTTTCGCAGACTATGCGCAGACCCGAAGTATGCACATAGTCTGCGAAAGTATGCGAATAGTCTGCGGACACGCCGGAGGTGTATGCACATAGTCTGCCGCACCGACCTGGGTAAGTTAGCTGAAATCAAGCACCGTAGTCCGACTACTCAATTACACTAACCGCCTCGTGACCGGGAAACATGTCTGGATAGGTATCCTGAATTAGATAGTAAATGTAGAACTGAAAATGGAAAAATTCATTTAAAAATGACAAACTAAATGTGCAGCGCTATCGAATATCAAGAAGACGCCAAGCTTGAATTCTTTCGGCCGCGCTTCGCGTTCTTCTTTTGACAGTCGGAGAAGTTTGCAGAGCTTAACGGGTTTTGATTCTTCTAGAGTGCTTACCGTTACAACATCGATCGCCGTTGCTATGGCAAGGCCTCCTGCCACAATGGTTAGTTCAACGATATTTACACGCTCCTAAATGCTTCACAAAAGGAACTCAATCATTTCTTACATCGCTTGCGTCCAAATTCTCACTTAACGAATAGATAACTTCTCCACTCGGAAGCGTATAATATCCAAAGACCTGTCGTCCATAGCCGGCGAGAAGTAGAATCGCCGCAAGCCACTGTGCTCCAATACAATAACAGGTGACTTTGAGAGTCCAGTACTGCACAAATCATCAAGATGTCAATGAATGCTACTTTTTCTGCGGTTAGTGGCGCCTTCACGGAAACAAAATGATTTGCCGCCATAATGATTGAACCTAGGCCCTATACAAATGAAAAAGAAGCTTACCAATTGAATGCCCAAATATTCCAGCACCCATGCCATAAAACGTCAACGTAAGCGCAACGCTGCGAGTTCCAGCTTCTAGACGAACGACCAGCACAAAGAGCTTCCCAGAAAACAGATGATAAAAATAAAATCCAACAAGGCTATGCAACGATCCTTTCTCTTCTTCTTTCTACCTGTCGAGACATGAAGTGAGTAGAACGGAAGAAAAAGTCTCCGATTCTTAGTTTTCAGTAGCACGTAGAAAACAATCAAATGAAGAAAGCCAACGCCAATTGCGAAAGAATACTGGGCAATGTTTCGGGGTACAAAAAAATATTCAGAAAGGGTCGCGTTTTCCGGCCAGTCAGCCATCGTCTTTCTGAGAATTCCGGTTCCGTCTGTTTCCAGGCGTTCACCTTCGCATGACCATTTGGGCTTTAGCATCATGGTGAAAATTACATGTTGGTGGCGAAAACGTCATCCTCGATCGAGGACTTGTTAGGACACACCATCACGTCACAGCACCCGTATTTAAGAGGTGCCGGCGCTGATTCCGACAAACTTCCCTCTTTGTGACGTCACAAACTTCCCTCTATAGACGTGAAAACAAGAAGCGTTCGACACATTTACGACCGCATCAGGCTGAAGCAGCAAAGTCAACTTTTAACCCAAGCAATCACAATCGAGAGAAGAATTTCCTGTTTTAATGTCATCCACCGGGATGCATCTCGAGGCAACGCAGTTTCTGTTCTTCAAGCAGCCCCACGAACACTCGTCGCAGTCCTTCACGCTGAAGACGTCCAAGCATGCACTGACGATAAAGAAGTAAAGAGGTGATGGAGACAAACTCTGGGTCAATGAAGTCGAAGTCTGGGAGTTCCCTCGATAACGCGGATGAGAGATAGAGAAGATAAGCGAAAAGTATGGCAGGAGAAAGCTTCATTCGAAGTCTTTTCCGTTTTCCTCATTAATAGTTTCAGAGACTCGTGTTTGTGTCTTCCGACATTTTCAACCATATTTTTTGTGACGTCACAGGGCCGACATGGCTGCTCTATGATCTCATCACCAAGCTTATAGCACAATCATTTATTGTTACTGGTGTACACATTAATAATTTAACCCCTTTCCATGGAGAAAAAACCAACAACACAAACTTCACTCTTAAAAATAAGGAAAACAGGATTACGCAACGTCTGACTTGCTAACAATAAGTCGCTCGGTATCAACTTTGGCGTAGTAATAGTGTAGACGAGGGCCAAGAAGAACGTTGGGGATTTCGGGCCGTGTTGTGTTCGGAACAGCATCTCACACTCTTCCTAAAGGAGAATTGGATGCATGTGCCTCCCAAAATAAAAAAAAGGCCTCTGTGGTTAATCATTCGCGTCAAAGGTGGTTACTGTCGAAAAAGATGTGTTTCTAATTGGAAGAACCCAACTTAACCTCCAATTATTTTCGCCAGCTTTAGACCCTGAACATTTACACAGTGAATTGACAATGAACAAATCAACATTGACGAGATGAAGTTGAATCTGTGTGTTGATTCTATTTGTGTTCTAGTGGGTCTCATTTCTTCAACGATCTGCGTAGAGACCTTCGTCAAGGACAAATCCTCTGCCTCACTAATCGCTTCAAAGGATTTTGATCGGCGCGACGCCCTGGAGCGATGCCATCAAAGACGGGCCGCCGCCAACCTACGTCTCTTTTCCGTTTTAAAAGACTTTTTTCTCGAAGAAAAATATGTTTTGTAGGTAAATGGCTTGCATCTTGACGATCTTAGTCTTCCTTTTGCCGGGAATCGGCATCGTGGATGCAGTGCAGAATCAAACAGTGATGTGTGAAGGCGAGCAGTCAATAAATCTGACAGGCGATGTTCTGCACGTCTTCAGCGCCGGCTTTCCACGATCACGAGCAGCGTTGGAGAAACCTTTCTGCCTTCTTACCGTCCATGTTTGTCAACCTCTCACTTTTATTCTTTAGACTGACTTTCCCAGCAATTATGCACTGGTGGTGGAAAAAGGTGGAGACGTCTTTGTAGCAAACACAACCACAAGGTGCGAGTCTATGGAAAGCTTTTATTCTTCAGTGTGGACACAGTAACGCGAATAACTTCTCTCGACTTCAATGTGAGCATGCCACTCGACTCGAGTGTTCTTTGGTCGGGCTTCCATCTCATCATTCATCCCAAAGGTCACCTTTTGGTCTTTCCATCTAAAATCATCTTCTTATTGTTAGTGATTGAACCACCAACATGCACGCTTCCAACGAGCCCCGAAATCAACGAAGTCACTCTCGTTCAAGGACTTGCTTTCTACGTCTCTACATACGGAAAGATCTTCCTTCTTTTTCGAATTTTTCTTAAGGCTATCAACGTTCTACTAATAGACTACTACCGGGACTCTTATGTGAATGGCAGTTTCGCGTTGTTGAAGACACTGCACTTCGCTTCGTCATCAACAATGATCATGGTGAACAGTACGACGGCGATTACACACTAACATTCCTCCATAACGGTTACGAACTCGCCGTTTTTCAGTACGTTTCTTTGCTTTAAACGCGTACGAACGTATCTAATTTGCAGCCGAGGGTCACAGACGGTTGATTTCTCCGACATCAATCTACAAACAAGCGTCCTTATTGTTCGTCTTGAAGTAAATGACACTCTCGTGTCCGACCAACTCTACATTAGAGCCTTTGCTTATGAGCGACCACTCGGTTTAAAATTAAAGCATTAACGTCCTTTAAAAAGGTATAACATGCGATTACAAGCTCTATGATGGGCCTGAACTGACACCGGAAATGGGAAGACTGGACTTTGCTCCGTTGGCACCGTCAACTTCAGGACGCGACCCTTTATTGCCCTACTTACCAAATCAAGTGAAGCCTTTTTTCCTTCAAAAGTTGTTCAGCTTTGTTTGTGGCACATCAATGTTAGCAATGGAAATGCGTTGCTCATTGTGCATCACAGTCGAAACTTGGCCAATGGCGATTTATTCAACATCACTATTGCTGCTTCGCCGACAAGCCTGGTGACATTAGAGCCGTGAGTTTGGTCTTTCTTTCTTCGAGCAACTTTGAGGGGATTACGAAACTATACGCTGCTTAGTGGGACGGTCAATTTCCAAACCGACGAGGCGGAGTTTGCCGGCGGAGTGCATTTTACTCTTGAAATGCTTAGTGAGTCAATTCTTAAAGCCAACATGCCTAGATTGTGACTGCTACCATGCTCACGAGCCAGATACGACAATGAGTGAAGGCGACAAAACCTTTTTCTTCAATAACGCCAACGAAACCTCCACTCACTCAATGTACTGCATTTCAATGACTTGCTCATGGACACGTCGAGCACGCACTGGAACTATCTTCGTGCTTCGATTGAAGTATAATCTTCGAGATGTTGACCTGTTTGAAGTTTACAATGGACGACAGCTCGTTTTCACGTTCGTCTTTATTTGAAAAAGAGGTCAACAAGTCAGAGCGGGAACTGAAGAGGAAGAAATTCGTGATATCGGAGTACGAACAACCGAATTGATCATCAAATTCGTGTCCACTGATCTTTTCGACAACATGATCGACGCCGAAAATCGCTATTTCTCTATTGATTTACACCTAATGCATGAGCCTGACCAAGCTAAAACTATCGACATTCTGCTTGACGACACTAATCCTTCTTATCTTATGCCTGCCGAAGATTTCTGTATCGGCTGCTTGGTCCAACTATTGAAGCCAAGATCATCAAATAGAACACAATTCTCTATTTACTACATTCCACTGGCGAAGAATTTCTCGGGAGTGGCAAGCCTCGTCGACTTTCTCGCTTATGAAGCCGACAGCTTTGCTTTCATGGGAAGGTTGAGCATCTTTTAATACTTTAAACCATATATTCAGCATATTGAACATTTTTGCTCAACCAGTTGATCAGTCTTACTTGGCACACAAAAATGTTTCTCTCTTTCGAAATCCATTGTCTAAACTGAACGAAAGTGTCTTCAATCAGCTTTTTCTCTTCGCACTGACGGGTAGTAATTTTGAAGTATTGTAATTCATAAATTAAATGCTTGTCAGATGGCGGTTGGCCTGTAATAATTATCGAAAATTCTACCAACATCACTCTCGAAGCGAATACGCCGAGCATCTTGGTGGGTCGTGCTCGCGGAGGCTCGGCGCGGCTGGGTTTCTACACTCCCGTCAACAGTTCCTTGTTGAGTGGAGGCGACTTTCGTCTTACTTTCACTCCTCTCGGCTCTGCCTCATCGTCACCACTAGTCATTTCTAGGTCAGACTCTTCCTTTGCTCACAAAATGATTCCAGGGAATTTCTGCAACTTTATCGTCAACAGGCCTTGCCTTCTCCGATTATTTTGGCTGAACTGGAAAGTAGCCAGCATTTACCGTTGTACTTCATGAGCCACAGTATGAAACTAACCAGTTGAACTCTTCAACGTTGTGTTTCAGATGAAATGGAAATGATTGCTGTGGACTACCTCCAGGCCCAATGGGTAGCGGACTCCCATACGGGCGCTCTTATCGTAATTGGAATTAGACCAACTTTCCAACCAGTCCGAGTGACTCACGGCGTCATGATGACCATTGACTTTGTTGCAATTTCTTCAAACTCTTCCCTCTTCATGACTAACAACGGTGGTCCGCGAATGAGGTAATTTAAGCTTGAAACATATGGAAGACAAATTTTAGAGTCGATATATTTTCGAACAACACGGAACTCGAGTATGTCGATGGCGGCCTCTTCGAAATTCAAGCGGATCTTCAGAGCCGGAATGACATGTTTCGAATCTTCTTTCAATATTACATCTTTGATAAGTCTTCATCCTCAAGCAGTAATTTCCTGTGGGTTGATGTGGTCTGCTTCATCATGGTGCTCTTGGCGTTTCCGTAGCAGTAATGTATGCAAGAAATCATCGGCGATCTTCTCTTTATTTCTAGTTGGAAGTTGCGCAAGCACTTTTATCTCTTGAAACTTGGTAAAGCAATATGTACGAGTGTATTCATTGCATTTTCTCCGCAAAGCCGATTGCTTGTTGATCGTAGTCGATAGAGATGCACTTAGAGCGAAGCAGCGGCAGTCCGAGGAACCAAGAGGGACCGAAATTGAAGTTGTCGTAGCCTTGCAAGGCTAGTCCACAGCGATTGTCACTTCTCACATTCTGAAAAATTCCTTGCAGAGAGACAGAAGACTCACCGGAAGAAAGAGATCCTCACCCTTGATCGTGACACGCATTTGGCTCAACTGAAATTCGAAGTCCGGCGGCGGTGTATCGCAATCCACCGAGTAGACGAACAAGTCCGGATCAATCTGAATTTTATCGTCTTCAAGAGTTCAGACTAACCATCCAGCCCTTGTCCTGTGCAATCTGGGCCAATACGACCGAAGGAATCAGAAGATTCTCGTCCGTCGTAGTCAAAGCAGCGTCCCATGGTCCCTGAAAGTCACTGTGTTACTCTGAAACAACCGCTTCGAACCTTGTATGCCTGTCCGAAGGTAAAGTTGAGAAGTCGAAATTGAATGAATTGTGCCGAGGACAGCGGCTGGAACATCGGCATCATGCACGTCATTTCGTCGTTCTGAACTGTGATTAAAATGTTTTGTCTGTTTACCCCGCCAAACGCCAGTCGACCCATCGTGTTGTTGATTAGTGCAATTGTAACTGTGTTTGACGGCATTAGTTCTCCTGAAAGTAAACATGTAGTTAAGGAAACGCGATGTCTTCATGAGAAGAACTTACCCCTGTTGACAGCTCCTTGAATTGGAGCTTCGAAGCCGTCGTTGGTCGTCGTGTAGAAGCCGAGACCAAAGAAGCCGTCAGCTGGAATCTGGATAATCATTCAAAGTTACGCTTCGATTCTTCGATCTCACTCACATCAGTGAAGGTCGGCGGTCCATGCCCAGTGAGGCCAATCATTGCCGACATAAACATCTGTTCTCCCATCATGAGAGTATCACGGCCGACGATTCCCTTAATGAGCGGGTCAACGTCCGAGTCGTCTGTGAATATTCCAGACAACATTTGAAAGGAAGACGAGGCACTCTGGTTGAAGAGTGTTTTGCCACCACAAAGCCCACTGAAACAAAATCACACGAATATTGCTTTCGCTTCTAGAGCTCACTTTAGATCTCGTATTGTTGTCGGGCAGCATCTGGTCGGGCAGTGAAATCTGCAGTCCGGTGCTAACCAATCATTTACTCCACGTCTTCACTCAAACCCAAACCTCCAACAGGGCAACCCTGACAGTCCGTTCCATTGCCGCAGCTCGTGTTCGCCACCCAAAAATGAGCAATCTTCGCGTCAATTTGCAGTGAGAGACTTCAAAGATGAGCATAAAAAAGAGTTTCTACCTTTGAGGCGGAGTTCCCAAGGCGACGTCCACTACAAGATGACTTCGATTCATTACCTTGAACATGGAGAAGTGGCTGGCCATCGCCGACTCGGCGACATCGTTTGAAAAGCTCTAAAAACTGCAAGTCATTTGGTCAACCAACCGTCGCCAGGAAGAATAGGGCGACTAGAACACGCATGCTTGCAGGACAGCTCTCGTGGTTTTTGATACGGATGGGCAGTCTTATAGACCGTATGCTGCACCTTTTCGGGCAAAGATCGCGACGCTTTTTGATAACGAGCGCGCGTCCCTCGTTCTGAAAACGATCGGACGGGCCAAACTTTTCATCTAACGCAAGGTAAGACGTCGAAGTGTACCCAAAGTGCAGACACGTTTTCCAAAAACAGAAAAGCTGCTGCTGATCTCTGTAGAGAACAGAGATCAGCAATGTTAGGCGATTTTACCATTCTTCGACGCAATCTTTTTGATTTTGAATAGCGTACACGTTATCTTGCATTTCCGCTATATTTTCTTTCATGAGATTTTAACTGTTGCGTTTGAACTTTTAGCTTCTTAGCATCCTTTATTAACACATTTTCTCCCTTGAGCCGGAAGTAATTATCACCGATATCGTCGCACCACTCTAGCTCAATCTGCTCGTGTCGAACAAGAAGCAGAGTATGGAAGCCGTTTCCTACCGTCTTGTTACCAACAAGCATGTAAGCTTTTTTAAATTGCCTTAACAATTTTGCAGAATAAATTGACCATCGTGGAAACACCAAGCGTCAAAAACCCGGGCTTCGTCTATCACTGGATTGCAGCCTACGATAGGGGGCGAATTCAGTCTTTCATGCGATATGTGTAAGAGAAACAATTCGAAATAGTGAGACATACTGGTTCCAGATGTCAGTCATGTAACTCTCCAAGGCTATATAAAACGCGCCCACCAAAGTTCACCCCACCTCGATTGTAGAGTTTTTTTTATATTTCAATAACAAAACATTTCAGGACCCTTGAAGGATCCCGGCTAGTGGGAGAGCATGACGTTGGCCACATTTGTGAAGCATATCGGTACACTGAGACACTCGGTAAACGACTAAAAGCACAAGCTATTTCCGAGTGTGTTGAACTCCTGTGAGGTCTATAGTAAAATTTTACTCAGCCTTTCAGAAACTCTGACAGCAATTTCGACATCAAAGCTTACTATGAGAAGTTTGTCGAAACGCTTTTCGACAATGAAGAGTGTCGAGCACTGACGACAGAGGAATTGGTTGAAGTCCGAAATGCAGCGCTCCCCTTCAAGGACTTTCTCTTTCAACAAGACGTTAAAAACCGATACAAAAGCTTGCTAAAGAGTTCTCAAAAGCCAAAGCCTGAAGTTCCGTCACGAGAAGACTTTGGTCCAGCAGTGT
This sequence comes from Poikilolaimus oxycercus, assembly GCA_034700245.1. NCBI lineage: Eukaryota > Metazoa > Nematoda > Chromadorea > Rhabditida > Rhabditidae > Poikilolaimus > Poikilolaimus oxycercus. The sequence continues at coordinate 9,393 of JAQIXL010001368.1, forward strand.
TTGTTCCAGCGCGCCAAACGGTCAGAGAAACATGGACGACAGAGTGTTTTCAGGGAGAGCTTTGTGTCTTAGAAACTAAAAGCAAAGAGCATCCAGGCAAGGTATTTCTCTGGTCAAAAACAGGAAAAGCTTATTCGTAAGTATTTTTTTTCTTTAAAAAAAGTCCGCAAAGATGTATTTATTGCTTTTCAACGCATAGACTTCGTCATACAAAAGGGCAAGGTACAGTACAAGAACAACCCAAGATGTGAGTTGCACCTGTTGCAATGACCGAAGGAACTTAGGAGAGTTGTCAACGGGCGTCTCGTAGACGATCCTGATCGGCCTAACGGAGTGCCACACATTTGCGACCCACCCCTTTACACTGATGTTCTTCATCAGCGGCTGCGTCGTCGAATACTTTTCGATGCGGACAATCGAGTAGCCAACAATGGCGAATCTTTTTCTTGGCCACTTTTCTATGAGTACGCCAGGGAGATACTCAAAAAATCTCCAGAACTGCAAAATCTTGAAGAGGTTCAAGCAAAACAATTGGACAAGTTTTGAGGCTGACACAAACAGCATCATGGAAACGGTTTTGGGCGAAAAAGGCGCTCTAATTCGGCAAGCACTTCAAGAGCAACTTAGTAATTCTATTAGGCGACTAATTTCGAGATTTAGCAGAACGAAAAAGAAAAATGGTCTGTGAAAATTTACCGAACGCAAAGCGACACAAAATGATGTCGCGATCAACTGCAGCGCCTCAAAGAGTTCGGAAAGAGAAGAGACTGTTGAAAGATTGTGGTCCATGTTACTTCGTGTCTTCGCCACCAAGCGTATGTTTTTGCAATTCATTTCATTAGAAATTTCCAGAAGAAGCTCACAATTCTTGAGACTAAAAGCAAAGAATATCCGGGCAAAGTCTATCATTGGATCCGCCGAGGACGTTCGCCCTTTGGCGACGGCTATGCGTAAGAAACACTTCGACCTTGAAAGCGTCTTTCAGCTGCTCACAATGTTTTGCGCGGCGCGCGAAACCCGGAACACATCGGGACAGAACAATCCCAAAAATGTAAGGTTTATGGGGTTTTATCGTAGGCATAACCTCAATTGCAGTTATGTGAAAGCTGGCCGTATTCTCGGCGACCCGGATCACCCTCTCGCTCCCCATTATTGCAAGCCTCTTTCACTTGTGTCTTTGGTAGTTCAGAGACTTCGTCGGGCGGCCACTCAGGAATTCGAAAATACAAGGTGCAAAAAAACAAAACAATCAACGATTGAAATAGTTATGCAAGAAATGAAAGTGTCGCGGGAAATTGTTCAATGCAAGTGAGAACAACCTTCTACGACAATTTCACTCGTGAGCTAAACAAAAGGACTGAAATGCAAATGTTAAACGATGTAAGACAATCAACGATTTGAAAATGGTCCTTGTAGAATGAACGTGAAGAAGTCGTGGAAACGTTCAGAGCTGAACGAGAGCTTTTTCTTCATTCTTTTATCGCAAAACATTCGCAGTTGAAATATGCAAGGAAGAAAAGAAACCAATTCGAAGCTGTAAATGTTGTGCACAAGAGATCTAATGAAGCTGAAGGCAATGGTAATTCTTGCGGTTCATAGTAGATTTGCAGCCAAAACAAATAAGTCATCAATACCTAGCAATTCGACACATCGGCGAAACCGTCTTGGCCGAGATGTACCATTGAAGCTTGGTGATTTTGGAGAATGCGCATTCATCCTTTCAACTAACAAGGCATATCTTAAATGAAATTTCATCAGAGAACGTTTTTCATCTTTTCAGCTCACCTTTACATCAATCGAGACAAAGTGTAAAACGTTTCCTGGGCACGTTTACCACTGGGAAACTAGAGGAATAAATTCAATCGGAAAATATTATGGGTATGATGAGTCGAATTTTACGATTTAATTTTTTTTGCACTACAGATGTTCGGGTTGTCTGGCCGTGAGTAGAAAATCGCAGCGCACAAATGCATCCAGAATTAACCCAGTACGAATGTAAGTTCACTCACTTTTAAAGGGGTCGATACATAAGTTCAAGCATAAACTGAAATGGAGTTGCAGCTACGTGAAAGAAGGCCGAATAATAGCGATCCGGATAATCCAACACCGCCGCATTGCTGCCAAACTTGGCCGTTCGTTCCCTTGCTCGCTCGTCGACTGCGACGTTTATCCGCGCTGGAATTTATGCGTATCAAGTAAGAACAAAGCTGTTTGCACTTCGAGCCATTACTGTTCAGCGGAAAAGTTGCGAGAGAATCACTTGATGCTGTCTACGATAATTTCGTTTCCGAAATTCACCAACGAGAAGAATTGAAAAACCTGGACGAGGTACTGAAAGCGCTTCGCTATAAATAAACTTTGTAGACGGAGCGCAGCGCCGTGATCGAAAAGTTCAAAGCAGAACGCCATGCCTTCATTATACAAACCAAGTTCGTGAGGGCTAAACCCGCGTCAGGAAAATGATGCACCACAAAGTAATCATCATCTGAAAGCGCCTTTAAAATAATAAAGATACAATATTTCTGTTTTTGAGCAGATGTAAATATTTCTGTTATTATCAAATCCGTCGTTTTTGTCTGTTTGCATTCAGGCGATGAAAAAAACACGAGAGTGAATCCAAAGTTCATTCAAACACAGAAACCCCTGTGGGTGCTGTCCCTTACAATGAATTGTTTGATTTTCGCCCTTGAGCCTGAAGCGTGCATTCTTTTGGCATAGATTTTGAGTTCAGCTGATTATTCTGTAAACGAAATTGTTTGGCAGCTTGAATTGCAAAGATGAGAAGGTTTCAAAATGTGAAATATCGATATTCTTTAGCACATGCCACAATTATCACCTTTTTCTGTTAAGCTCACGCGAGATTCAGATTCCTTCTAAAAGGGGCAAATGACTTCCGAGGGGTTTCGTTTCGTCACTAGTAGACATGTGAGTTTGCTATTTTTCATTCTCGTATTTTAATTGGAAAACACTTGTATTTAGAACAACCTAAGCGTCGTAGAAACGCTAAGCACGAAGAAGCCAGGTTTCGTCTATCGCTGGCGCAATGTTAGTGATGATAAAGCAGGAGTTCTCGCCGTCACACGTTACGAGTACGAACCTTTTGTCTAGAGTTTGTGCCTGCGTTTTATAATCTGGGATACACATAGTCGATGCCGAAAACATTTCCTTTTAGATGCCAAGCGTGTGCAACTCTAAGGAAACAAACGAGTGCATCGAAATTTTCTCCGCCGAGGATGTATGTTTGATTGAGTTACCAAATGACGAACTACAATATTTAGAACAATCGAAGGATCTCGGTTAACAGGATATCCTAATGTTGGGCATGCTTGCGAACCGTATCGTTACACAGAAGTACTCGGAAAGCGACTGAAAGCGCACGCCGTTGCTGAATGTGTCAAACAAAGGTAGAGATGTTTCAGTTTCATAAAAAAATCTTTCAGAAGCTCAATGATGGAAAATGAGTTCTGCGTCAAAAACTACTACGAGCGTTTCGTAGAAAAACTCTTCGAGGACGAAGAATGCCAAGATCTTACGGAAGCTGAGCTTGCCGAAGTCCGACTTGCGGCACTTCCCCGCCGTGGCTTCACAGACTTTCAAGTCGCTGTCAAGCAACGATGTCAGCTGTTAGCAAAAAATTGCCAAACGGCAATATCCGAACAGTTGGCAAGGGAAGACTTTGGTCCAGCGCTTTTTGTTCCAGCGCTACAAACGGTTTGACAATTAAAACACGGATCACGGAATATTAGGGAGAAATTTGTGTTTTGGAAACAAAGAGCAAAGAGATGCCAGGCCGTGTCTTCCTCTGGAATAAGAGGAAGACTGCTTATTCGTAATTTTTGGTTTTTCATCATTTTAAAATCTAGATGCCGTTCTTGCCGTACAAAGCACAGACTTCATCAAAAGAGAGGCCAACTTCTAGCAGTGGTGCCAAAGATGTCAGTTTTGTTAAACATCCAATAATTCTACGAAAAATTTAGGAGAGTAGCTAACGGACGTCTTATCGACAATCCTGACCGACCTCATGGAGTTCCGCATTTCTGTGACCCGCTCCTCTACGTTGAGATACTTTGCCAAAGAATACGTCGTCGAATTCTTCTTGACGCTCAGCATCGTATCGCCAACAACGGGGAATCGTTTTCCTTACCACAATTTTTCGAGTATGCCATGGCGATTCTGGAAAAGTCTCCGGAACTTCAAAGTCTCAAAAAGGTTGGAGATTAAGAGAAAGAGCAAATTTGAAGGAAGAGGTGGACCATATAATCAACGCCATCCTGGGTGATGAAGGAAACCTTCTCTTGCAAACTCTTAAAAAACATGCAGGTTCTTTTTTCAATATTTCATGTACCAAATTCAGGGCCTCTGAAAAGAAAAGCCAACAGTGAGGATGCGTCGGCGACAAAGCGCAAAAAAGTGACACCGCAAAATAATCCCAGTCGCCAAGTCCGAATCTCTCAGGAGGCATTGCTGGTAACGAGCGACCACGGCCCATATCACTTTATCGTCTCTGGACCACAGGCAAGTTTCAGCAGGTATTTGTTTCAACTTTTCAGAAGCAAATGACGACCCTTGAAACAAAAAGCAAGCGATTTCCCGGCCACGTCTATCATTGGATTCTTCGAGGGATTTCATCTCTCGGCAAAACCTATACGTAGAGCTTTATAGTGTTTATTTTAAAAATCGATTTTCAGGTGCGTGCAGTGTTTGAGTTTACGTAGAAAATCAGGTGAAATCAAGCGCGATCGATCATATCCGAGAATGTAAGCAAATCAAAGCCTCTACAGTATTGGTGTGCAATTATGCTGACAATTTTGAGCGATTCTTTGTTTGAAACTAATTTTATTGTGAAACAAATGGTCATGTCGAACAAAAAAGAAGGGCAAATTGCTTGCAGTTACATGAAGGCTGGCCGTCTCCTCGGCGATCCCGATCAACCGCCTGTACCACATTTTTGCAACCCCCTTCCTCTAATTCCGTTGGTGGTCCGTCGACTTCGTGAAGCGGCCGTACTCGAATATTGCAGTTCGACGTAAGAAATATTTTTAAAACGATTTTATTGCTAAATCGTTAAAACGATTTTATTGCTATTACACAACATTTCATCTTATTTTAATCAGTCATTACTTCTCACAATATTTAAAAAAAGAATATGTTTAATAGGTCGACGAGCGAATCTTCCAATACGCTTGAAGCACGCAACGTTTTCATTGACAATTTTATAAACAAGCTCAGCAACCACGACGAACTGAGAATCTTGGATGAGGTAACCGTTATTTCTTCGTCCACTAAATCTTGTAAACGATTGCAGGATGAGCGTAAAGAGGCAATCGCGTTGTTCACAGCTGAGAGAGAGATTTTCTTTCTTTGTTTTAACAGAAGACAGTGTCACATGCGACAAAAGGAGAAGAAGCAGCAAAATGTTTCGGTCGACGCAAATCCGTCGTCAAAGGAGCACGACGCCCAGCCAGTGAAACGAAGGAGCACAAATCCGAATCGACAAGAGTGTCTAATGAAATTGAAGGCGAGCATCGGCGATTATGGACCATGCCGTTTCGTTCTTTCCACAACAAGGGCATGCCATTTTTGCTGAGTCCAGTTTCGAAACGAATTTTCAGCTTACCTTCAAGATTCTCGAGACAAGAAGCAAAAAGTTTTCTGGTCATGTCTACCACTGGGAAGGAAGGAAGATGACTTCACTTGGGAAATTTTATGAGTTAATTCAATGTTTTTATTTTTTAAAGAGCTAGAATTGCAGGTGCACCGGATGTCTCGGTGTTCAGCGAAACGTTAAACGCTCGAATTTAAATCCCGTCAGTCCTGCGGAAATGTATGTTGGAACACTTTTAAATTTGGAAAGAATTTCTCTTGTCATGTATCGTTTAAGCTACGTAAAGGCAGATCGTCTTCTTCACGATCCCGATCATCCCATAACGCCGCATTGTTGTCAACCTTTGTCGCTCGTTGATGTTGTTTCGCAGAGATTGAGGCGACTGGCGATTCTGAAATTTCAGCGGTTAGAGCCTTTCAGTAACTTATAAACATAGCAAGTTTTAGAGGAGAAGCCGCGGCGTCAACAGTGCAATCCGTCTTTGACAATCTGATTTCGGAATTCGATAGACAAGAAGAAATAAAACACTTAAGCGAGGTACAGAATTTGTTACTTGGCTTCAGTTTTCAGTCCGAACGAAAGGAAGTATTCGAAAAGGTGAAAGCAGACCCGCAGACTTTTATGAGGCAAGCTCAACACGGGTTGCTGTGGAGGCGATACAGGAAATGATTCATCTTAACTTTCTTCTGACTTTCTTCTCTTTCTAACAAAGCGAACCTTGTTCCTTGTAGCCTCTTTTCACGCACGTATCCTTTTGACACACCTTCGTTTGGTCTCGACACATTGTCTCTTTGTTCATTCAGAGTTGCTCACTCTTGGACGGCAAGTGGCTGCTTGTTACTATTTTCCCATTCGTCCTCCCATTTATTGTTGCGTTTGCGTTTCTTGAGTGCAGATAAATGTTGCGAGTTCATTTCTGGTTGCACTAGCAAAACCTTGCTTTGAAACCCCGCCGAAGTTTAGCAATATGGTTCCCTGGACCGGCCGACTATCAGTAGTCATGAGTCGACTTCAAAGTTGTTCGATAATATCGTAAAAGGTTCATATTATGAACCTGTGAATAGTGGATGGCAGTGAATTTTCGGCGAATGTTTGTCCTAGTGTTCTAGTTAACTGCTGCATTTGAACATCCGGTTTTAGTATCTTTACTTATTAGCACGTTTTGGCTCTTGAGCCAGTAGCAATTATCACTAATGTCCTTGAGATACCCTATGTAGCTCACTCTCATCCTTTCCCTCAGAGTATGGCAGCCGTTTCTTATCGCTTTGTTACCAGCAAACACGTAAGTCCTGGAGCGATTGCAAAAAAGTCTTTGCGAGTTTGCAGAATAAATTGTCTATCTTGGAAACACCAAGCGTCAAGAAGCCGGGCTTCGTCTATCACTGGCATGGAGACTACGATAAAGGGCGTTTGCAGTCCTTCAGTCGATATGTGTACGAGAAACAGTTGGAAATGGAGAGATCACGCCGTTTTAGATGCCAATCATGCAGATCTCCAAGAATGTGCAAAAAGCGGTCACCAAGTTTTACTCCACCGAGGCTGTATAGTTTTATGCGTTCCAAGTTTTAATCATAAAACATTTTAGGATCATTCAAGGATCCCGGCAATTGGGAGACCCTGACGCTGGGCACATTTGCCAAGCATATCGTTACACTGAGGTTCTCGGCAAACGACTGAAAGCGAAAGCTGTCTCCGACTGTGTCGAACTTTTGTAAGCAACTAAAACGTTGCGCAATCGTTCAGAAACTCTGATAGGAATTTCGACGTTAAAGCCTACTATGAGAACTTTGTCAAAACACTTTTTGAAAATGAGGAGTGTCTAACCCTATCGTCAGAGGAACTCGTTGAAGTCCGAAATGCGGCGCTCCCCCTCAAGGGCTTTCTCTCCTTTAAAAACGCCGTTATAAGCCGATACAAACTCTTGCTAAAGAGTTCTCAAAAGCCACAACCAAAAGTTTCGTCACAAGAGGACTTTGGTCCTGCAGTATTTGTTCCGGCGCGCCAAACCGTAAGATCGGGAAAACGAGGAAGAGACAGTTTGTTTCAGGGAGAGGTGTGCGTTTTGGAAACTAAAAGCAAGGAGACTCCAGGCAGGGTTTTTCTCTGGTCAAGAGGGGGCGGACACAGATATTCGTAAGTTTTATTCGTACTGAAATAAATCAGCAAAGATGCATTTATTGCTACTCAACGCATAGACTTCGTCATAAAAAAGGACAAGGTTCAGTACAAGAAAGACCAAAAATGTGCGTTTCACACTTCTGCTATATCGAAGAGATTTAGGAGAGTTATAAACGGACGCCTAATTGACAATCCAGATCGGCCTCGCGGCGTGTCCCATTGCTGTGATCCACCCCTTCACGCCGATATTCTACATCAGCGACTGAGTCGTCGGATTTTTTTTGATGCCCAGCATCGCATAACAAATGATGGGGAATCATTTTCCTTGGCTTTATTTTACGGGTATGCCAAGGAAATTCTCGAAAAGTCTCCAGAACTTCAAACACTCAAAAAGGTTTGCCACCACCAAAAAAAGACACTAGTTTGAAGGATGAAGCGGATGGCATAATTCAGAACTTTTTGGGTGACGACGGTGCCCTTCTCTTGCAAACCTTTCGACAACATGGGGGTAGTTTATTCGCAATATTTCACATGCGAACCTAGCGTCTTTAAAAAGAAACAGCAGCGCAAGCGTGGATGCGCCGCCTGAAAAACGTCAAAAAGTGATGGTTCGCGGTACGACTGGCCTCAATTGTCAAGTTCTCTCACAAGAGCCAAGATCCTTGCTGAGCGATCAAGGATCATGTCGCTTCGTTCCTTCTGGACCTCTGGCAAGTTCTATCGACGTATTTGCTTGACCCTTTTTAGAAGAAGTTGACAACGCTTGAAACAAAAAGCAAATTGTTTCCTGGTCACGTTTACCACTAAGGCGGGCGCTTTAAGGATTTTTGCCGGGGGTCGTGCGTTTCAGGTGAAATTGACCGTCTGTCGCAGTCGGCGTGATTTTATCGGTGGTTCACGAAAAGAATCTGATTCTTTTAGCGCATCACGAAAAAGATCACTGCGAAAAACAGACCCCCAGGATTTTCGCATGCGATTTTCCTGACTCCCGGGAAAATCGCGCTTCTTTTCGGGACCTCCCGATTTGTGTCAGTCATTTTTTTGTGACTGCGGCGGGGTCCACTTTCGAGCTACTCCAACTCTTTCCTTGTATGCTCGGCTATAGCCAAACGTTCCAAAAATATTAGTGACCGAGGTGAAACCTACGGTTCACAGCGACAAGTCGCATAGCCCTCCTCCACGCGAAGAAATAGAATCACTGGGCTGCGGCTAAAATTTGAAGCAGATGCACACGGCACGTTACCCCGTAGTCGCGCCGGGTTAACCTCCTCAATGTCGATGGTGTCGCCCAGCGTCTCCGCTGCTGGGAAGCCGCAGAAATCGCATCTCCTGGCTGTCACGTCGGCCGACGATGTTCCTCGTCCCTCGAGGTAGCGATTGCCCCAAATAAGCCAGAAGGGAGTGAAAGAACAAGTTCGCCACACTCCCAAGGACCTACCATTGATGGCTAGTAGAAAAAATCCGCTCAAGGTTGAAGAAAAATGGTGCGTTCACAGGTAGCAGGGGACTTGAAGTCGTTTAGACTAACCTTTTCGGGAAGATTCAGAGCACAAGTCAAAGGTTTCATTTT
>JAQIXL010001369.1:0-18680 GCA_034700245.1 Poikilolaimus oxycercus
CATACGCCACAAAAGGATCAATCCTGAGAAAGATACGGCCTTTCGGAAGAGGGCACTTTTTGATCTACTCTGTGCCAGGATCTGTGTCGAGAAGGTGCATGGATCAAAAAAACGTCTCATATCAAACTTATGGAACCAAGTTCCGTCGTTTGAAGGATAGTGATCCGTTAAGAATAAAACGCAGAAGGACTGAAAAATAATGACAATTCAGTTGAACAGGTCAACAAGACCGCACATTTTGAATGCTGTTCGGTTGACCATTGGTCCAAAGAGTGAAGTCGAGTGGTGAGCCATCACTCCAGATCCAGACACCCGGGGTAACCGAATGAAGGCCAATCCACGTCCAGTTTGCGCTTTGTATGGGGATGCCCGCCGCGGCAATCGCTTAGCTTTAATAACGATACAGGCGACGACTCACAAACGAAGAAGTCGGTTTCCAACTGGCTATGAAGAGAAATAAGATGAGCGCCCTGGGAAACGCACATATCCTCGGCGAAAATCCATGAACCACCAAAGAATTGCTTCTCTTTTTGAGGATTTCACTTTCTCACGAACCTTGTAACAAGAGTCTGTCTCGGCCAAGTACGTCCATTGAGAGGGACAAACGAGTTGCTGTGGTAGGGACGCAGGTGTCGAGCACGTTTGTTGAGCGGGAGCGGTCGATGAGGAAACTGGCGGAATCTCACAGATTGACGATTTCCGCGCAAAACAATCCACATTCCACTACTTGTTGTTTTTGACTTGAATTGCGAGACAATCGTTTCCATCCTGGCCGTCCGGATAACCTGCAATGTTTTTTCTTTTCAAAAAAAAAAAATCACCGCTGGCCCAATTGGTGTAGTTGAACGCTGACCCGTCCGACCAAGTCCACGTTCCGGATTGCTCAATATCTGAGCCACCATCCCAGAAGTCCGCTTGATCTATCGAAAACGCATCTCTTGCACCTTCTAAATTCGAGGAATGAATCAAGAAACAGATATAATGAAGACCAATGAGAAGAGTGTTCTCGAATCCGTTGTGAACAGACACCAATTGACCGCCGATATTTTCACAATCTTGTTGAGCTTCTAGGAAAGTTTGCTTGATCGAGTTAAAGTCGTAGCATTTGTTGAACTGAGCGCTCCATGTGGCACGGCAAGGACATGAACCGCTGACAAAGTCGAAGGAGAGGAGACAGACGAAAAGCAGAAGCGTCCCGAGGTTTGGCATGGAGAGGCAGTGGCTGCGCTGATAAGAACATCGATGGGATTAGATCGCACATGATCCGAACGAAGAGGCAGCCTCAATCGTGCTTTTTCGAGAACTTTTCTTCATCAGCGTTTCCACAACTTGTGGCTCGCCCACTCCTTGACAATCAGTAATGCTGATGTACGATATGATGTGTTCATGTGTTCGGTGCACGTCACAGTAATGTTTATTGTCAGCCATCACGTTGACATGGACAACCGAAGTTGCATTCTGTCTTTAATTACGAAACACGCCAAAATAATGAGTTGTCCCATTAGACTGGTGACTTATGTACGAAGGCTAAATAAATGTCATTGGGGAGATAAACTTGAAAGCTCTCGATTTCGTGTATTAGTGTTATGATGTTGTGTTATACAATTCTGACATCCAGCCGCGATAGTTTACTAAAAAACAAGGGACCATTGGAAAGTTTATTCGAAGTAGATTTTGGCAGAGAAGCCGGATCGAGAAAGCGTCAAATGACTCCGCTTAGATTGGGCGTGCCCCCGAGGTAAATTTGCGACGCGTTCAAACCCTTGAAGCGTTCGTCTGTGATGACATTAGTGCTGACGTCGTGAAAGTAAATTTCGGTCAGAACTTCGTCGTGTTGATAAAAAGCGTCAGAGAAATTGTATCTTGAGATGGAACAATAGGAAAAGGCTCGAATATTCGTCGCTTGAATCATTTGAAGAAGAACCGTCTCGTTATAAGTCGCTGTGCGTATAGTCAAGAAGTCAGCCTTGGTCCTCGTACCCTCGTAGAATGCTCTCCGTCAAGGAAGACATCCATTCCGGGAAAAGATCCCCGTTCATAGTGATGGAATCGGATTTTACCGACCTCGCGGCGACAAACGCCTGTAAGACTTGCGTTAATGCGCTTGATTGCAATGCCTCGAACCGGAATCGCCGCACAAGAATGCTTGGAGTTCCGTAGTTTTTGATAAAAGCTTCTTTTGTGCTGCTAAATCGGCATTCTTCGTCAGAATAAATAAGTTTCTTGAAGAGTTTCGTGGAGTTGCTGAATTCTTTTACGGGAAATATTTTGATTAAAACTCGACTTGTAGAATTTACGCGAAATTCACTCAAAGACCGGAAATCTCGACGATAGCGCACGCTGAGGCGCAGAGAGAAATTCAAGAGAAGACTCTCTGGTAGTGGAATAGTCGACAAAATCGAAGGAACAAAAATGATCAGCAGTGTTAGGGTGAATAATGCCATGGAAAATGGAGAGCAAACGGACAGACACCGTTCCAACAAGAGGAACTGTAACTTCGATCTTCTGATTCATCCAATTGGAGGCCCTTGTACTTTCACCCTTTATTGTTAGAGCAGAGCAAGAGGATAAAAGGATTTTCTGGACCAATACGACATTCAATCAGCTCCAACGTGAATTGCGCTCTTTCAACAAGGAAATGGTTGCACATTCTTTTGTTCCTTTTGTTTACTTGCATCAAACGCGGTGTTTTTGAATTGCAGATGACTTGACTTTATTTTCGACACATCAGAAAGAAAAAAAAGATTTAGTGATTGACCTTCTTCTTGCAGACATAATTTCTCAAATGCAGATCGCAGTGTAAGACGTCGTACTTAAGGTATGACATGGCGGCGTTTGAATGAAGACGATAAGAAGCCGTGTCATGTAGCTTTGCGCAAGAGGCAATAGATCAGAAATTCAAACAGTGACCTCATTTGCCACGAACGTTTTGCAAGAGCATGAATTGCTGTTCGTATAGTGGCTGAAGCCATTCACGTGCCGGCAGTATCGCTGTCATGAGGAGTTTTCTTTGTTATTCGAAGTATTCACTTTCTAGACACGCTTCACTATTGAAGCTTCATCAAGCAGAAAAAGAGAATGTATGGAGATGAAAGTGTGACGTGAGACGAAAAGCTCATTTGTGCTTATTTATTGGACTTTGCTGCCTCACTAGCAACAACTGCAAGTTGCCCTTGCCGACTGGTCGTCTACACTGCAGCAGCCGTTTTTCGCTAGTTTGCCGCATCTCGCCGGACAAATTGAGGCGCATCCTAGTAACGGTTCAGTTAACAAAGGCGTTCTTTTGCAAATAAACTTGGAACACTCACCATACTCTGTGAGACCGCCCTGGAGGAATGTGCATCCAGGGGAACAGGCCTCGACGTTGCCGAGGGCGATGAGAAGAAGAAGAAAGGCGAAAGCAAACATAGTTGACGGCGACACCTCGTTTCAACTAGTCTGAATGTCTTTCACTGCCTCCCTGTCATCACTTGATATTCATTGCCTCACATACTAGAAAAAGATAACAATGTCCATTTCACGTCATTGTCTCGAAAAATGCATCAAGACAAGAGTTTGAGAGCCTCTTGCTTACGCCCTTTAGGGTAGACTGAGGATCAAGTGATTTTCTCGACCAACAACGGTGTCCAATCAGCGTTGTGCTCCCACGCTTTTTTTGACAAGAAAATGGTCCGATGAAATCAAGGTTTTATTCATAAAGCCTGAAAGCGCTCTTTGAATAATGAGGAGGGCGTTTGATTGACTACTCGCTTTCATAATTTTCCTCGCACTTCTTTCACAGGGAGTGGTAAAAAAAACACGCGCAATTCACTTTGAAATACTCAGAAAAAGTCTAGTTTCCGGATGACACCAAATCGATGACACCAAAATTAGTTCCGCCAATCCATAAATGATAAACAACTGCGTCCTTTGTCTAGTCGCCGCGACTCCGTTTTCAATAAGGAGTCAAAACTCTTTCCATAAAAAGACATCGACATCGCACCAGGCAGGAAATTTATAATAATGAACGATTAGTGAATCAGATGTTTCACCCAGGAAAATTGCACATCGTTGATGCAAAGTGCACAGAGAAAACAGAGAGAACGTCGTGAAAAGAGAATCAGTGGTTAGCCCTCTTTTTGCACACGTAGTTTCTCTCGACGAACGCGCAATTGTCGATGAAGAACTTATGAAACCACGAATCGTCCGCAGTAAAGTGATCTGCTAAGAAGTAGACGCAGAAGGCCTTACATAAATAATAATGTACTTGAATTTGTTCGTCAGCCATACATTTGGATCGCTGTCCGGTTGACCGTGAGACCAAAGAGTGAAGTCGAGGGGAGAACCGTCGCTCCAAGTCCAAACGCCTGGTGTTACCGAATGTAGACCAATCCACGTCCAGTTAAGACCAGGGCCCATTGGAACGCCCGAAGCTGCGATGGCTGCAAATTACATATAATGTTTAAAAAAGTGCCGAAGAGACTTACAAACAAAGAAATCGGTTTCCAGTTGACTGTGAAGCGAAATTAGATGAGCTCCTTCGGAAATACACATACTTTCTGCATCGGACCAAGCAGCGGCGAAGTATTCCTGGAAAGTTATGTACACCGTAATCAATTTGACAGACTTTATAACAGGAGTCCGTTTCTTCTAAATATGTCCAACGCGAGGGGCAAACCAGCTGCGGAGGGGCCGGAGAGGCTGTAGCACCAATAGGCGAAATTTGACAAACAGATGGCTTTTGCGTAAAGCAGTTCACACTCCACCATTTAGTTTTTTGGACTTCAATTGCAATGCAGTCGTTTCCGTCTTGACCATCAGGGTAGCCTAAACATGAACTGAGACAAAAATCAGCAACAAATGTGTACCATTGGCCCAGTTCGTATAGTTCAACGTTGAACCGTCCGCCCACGTCCAAGTCCCGGGTGAATCGAGATCCGATCCGCCGATCCAGAAATCGGTTTGCCCGAAAAATTCTGCCGTTGCTCCTTCTACGAACTGCTTTTCAGTTATGAGAACCCACGAATAAGGAGGGAGTTCTCGAAGCCATTGTGAACGGAGACGAGTTGGCCATCGCGATTCAGACAAGTTTGTTGCGCATCGAGAAAGGTTTGAAGGGTGGGATTGAAGTCGTAGCATTTATTGAATTGAGGGTCCCACGTTGCGCCACAAGGGCAAGAGCCGTTTACGAAGGCTGAAGAAAGAAAGCAGGCAAGAAGAAGAAGCCCCCGAAGGACCGACATGAAGACGGAGTGGTTGTACTGATAAACGTGGGATTAAGTTCGCACATAATCCTGTCTGAGAGCAGCCTTGCATGGCACTACTGAGAGGCAGTTTCTGCTGACGTTCTTGCCGGCGAAGAATCAGGAGGCAAAGCATTGTTATCAGACACAAATTGTTCGTGGAATGTCAGCTTCTTAATTGGCTACATGTTCGAGGTTGCGGTTGAGACGTAATCGTTATATTCAGGTGTTCCAATTTTCCTTCTCCGGAGAGCTATCTTTGCCTTACGAATAAAATGTCTCACAATCGATTCAAGATCGCTTTCTTGACAGAAAAATTTGTCGAGAAGAAAGTGTGATGCGAAGCGAAATTCTTCTTCGAAACGCCGTCGACTTCATAAACAAGGCGTGTCACGAGGAAGCTGCCACGTGTCTGAACGGTGACAGCTCTTCGTGAAATGTGAATCTCGATTGATCCTCGGTAACAAATCAAGCTCTTTTCTCTTTATTTATTGGACGGTACTGCCTCAGTCGCAACAAGTGCAAATTACACTAGCCGCCTGGTTGTCCACATTGCAGCAGCCGATCTTCCCAAGTCTGCCGCACCTCCCCGGACAAGTTAAGGCACATCCTACAATAAAAACGATTCAGTTGAAGTCAATATTATTTTGTTTATGATATAACTTGTACTACTCACCATGCTCTGTGAGACCGCCCTGAAGAAATGCGCATCTAGCGGAGAGGCAAGCTTCAACGGGACCGAGAGCGTTGAGAAGAACAAAAACAGCGAGAACAAGCATGGCGAAGGCCTCGGTTCAACTAGATGAATGTCTTTCACAATGTAGTGGTTACCCCCGCTTCCCTGCCAATTGATATTCGATGTTTCACAAACAAAACAATTCAATGAAGCGTGTCACGAGGACGTGATAAACAAGTGTTCATTTCACGCCATTCATTTTCTTGTCCCACCGAAAATACTACATTTCAAAGTTTCGCGATTTACAATAGCAACAGAGTTTGGGGCTCTTTTCATTCTTTATTTTTCTTTCTTGTCATCAACAGCAGCTGCAGGTCGCCTTGTGCGTTATTTCGTCCGCATCACAGCAGATCGCCGCCTTTCCGCATTTTTTCTGGCAGTCAGTGGGACAGCCTGAAAGATTTTTCGACTTCAAATGAAACTACAGACCGAATTCTGTGAGATCCTTGGCGACGACTTTGCATGAAGACGGGCATCCAGCCTCCACCTCGACCGAGCCAAGAGCGACGAGAAGAACGAAGACAGCAACGACGAGCATAGTGGATTCGAGAGAAAGCGGCTTCCACACAATGAGAGTGACACGTGTTCCTTCATCTTTTACGATGAGTGGAGCTCCTCCTTCTTGTCAGTGAAACTGTTGTTAGTTTATTACTTGATTCAGGGAGATTTAGTCGTTGTGGGATCCTCAGTAAGCTTTCAAGTTTTCAGTATTCAACGACGCCCTGCCTTCAAGTGGAACGTTTGTTCGCTTCTTTCAGAGCAGGTGGGTTTTGCTCAAAGGCATTTGAACGGCTACGCGAAGTCTCTAATTTATGCTCTACTCCCGCTTCAAGAGTACCTTTTTAAACATTTATGACTGCCCGACGGCGACTCGTCTAGAGCGAGAAGCGACATATCTCAATGTTGATAGATCGAGAAAGAACCAGCTCGCCACAGCTTGGCGATATGGCTGAGTCAAGACGATGACAGAGATGGTCGACAATGGAGCGTGTAAGGAAGTCATCATTAAAAACCAATGGGCGCTAACTGAAGAGGGCCGCATTGCCAAAACTATATGTACGTCGTTTTACCGTTAGCATTGATTTCGAGCATGAGAATGACGCCCATGATTGTCACAGGAATAGCAAGGAAACTCGCGGGCAATGAGATCTGCAATTTTGGAAACTTGGCATAAATGAGCGCAACCTGAACAATAAGACATCTTAAGACCTTGAGTTGAATGCGACGACTCTGATCCGTGAGCATCATTCTATAAGTACTTTGGAGACTATACCAGCTGAAATTATAGCGGGCCAAATACTGGCAAGTGAAGTAGACACTAACGTTGCTCCAGCGAGAACGCAATGTGTACGCCATTTGAAGGACAATGTCGAACCGGGTGCTTGTGCAACCTACAATAGTTTTATTTAGAAACGCTCTTTATTACCTGAAAACGCCAGTAGAATGTGAGGATAATTGAAGCACCTTGCCAAGCGTCAATCACTATTGTTAGCAACTAAACCGAAATCAGTTTTCTTGAGAAGTGGACTAACGCCTTGGGACTTCGTCGAAATATTCAGTTTTGTCGACAAGGGCCCGGTTGCTAAGAAAGCTGTGTACGGAAGGAACGTCACTGGACACATTAGGAGATGCACATAACAATCAAGGACGCAGCTTGTTAACTGAAATTCTTACGCTTTAGCTTGCCAGTGTTATTGTGTTTTGATGGGAGAGTCGATTCGAGAATAAGAAGCCAAACCATATAGTTAAGGAGAAACCAGCTGTAGATACGCATCTTCGACGAACAAACAAAAACAAGATAAGCTCCAAAAAGAGTAGTTAACAAGATGCCGACAACGGCCGAGAACTTGGATATTAGGAGGGTGAGAGACACCTCTGGCGGAACATACCACATCAGATCTTCGGCTTTGGTTTAAGGTTTCCTGTTGCGCGGCAATGAAATTCGAGCAACAGGTGAATGTTGGCGACAAGCTTTTTTACTTCAGAAAATAAAGAGGCGTGTGACAGGGAAAAGAGAGTAATGAACAAAAAAATGCATATCTATCAGAACTAACTAAATAACTGATGGCTCATTTCGTACACGCTTTGTGAGCATGCGACACAAGTTATGCACTTTCGGCAGATAATGGAAAAATTGTTGTCGTGCGAATATTCCGAAACGACAGAACAGACCAGAAGGCAATGATGGATTTTGATTTGCACTGCCTCTAGGATAAGAGCGATTTTGCCGAGAAAAATCTTCTGCTAACTACACAAATTTGTACTCTTGTTCACTATAAAGCTCTTCTGGATGGGGACCTTCTCATATTCAAGCCATTCTCGCTTTCTCTTAATCTTCAAGTTTCTGCGCCATTTCATCTTTGAAACTTTCAGCTGTCGAAATTCTCTGAACGTTGCTTGTTGCATTCGTCGAAATGATCAGCATTTTCCTGCGAAATGCTTTGTCAGAGCAGACTTTCACATTTCACACAGATGACGTCGCTGTTGGATGCATCTACACCGGCGCCTCGTTGCTTTGCATTGCTTTTCAGCTTCTTCTTTTTCAGGTAAGAAATACAATGTGAAAAATTATTTTCTTACATTTAGATGCTACGAACAGATGTGGAATTGAAGAAACAATCCTCATTTCACATCATGTTGCATCTCTCCCAGGCTGACCTTCTCCAATTGCTTTTCCATCTTCTTAGTGGCCTTTTTGTCGCATTCCAGACAACCTTTCATCCGTGGCTGGAAAAGGTATGTAAGACTTTTCGAACAATGAAAAGAAA
Organism: Poikilolaimus oxycercus; assembly: GCA_034700245.1. Lineage (NCBI taxonomy): Eukaryota > Metazoa > Nematoda > Chromadorea > Rhabditida > Rhabditidae > Poikilolaimus > Poikilolaimus oxycercus. The sequence continues at coordinate 8,727 of JAQIXL010001369.1, forward strand.
TAAGTCTCACTTATTGTCAGTTGTTGTCAAATGCCGCTTCCAGATCTGTGGAGCCCTGATTAACACAGGTTGCATCGTCTACACACCGATGACGGCGCTACTGGCTCTGAATCGCCTTGTCGTTCTTTGCCTTCCCAGCCGCTTTCACGTGATCTTCGGCATCAGAGCCACTCGGGTGAGAACGGACTCATCGAAAATGGTTGTTTAGTGGTGGACCAGATCGTTGTGGATCTACGGAGCCTTCTATTGCTGTGTGGTTCTGTCCCCGCTCGCTACCGTATCCTTCGAGCCGGCTGGCTACTAGTACGCTTGTTTTGATGCCCGAATGCAAATTTGTAGTTGGACTCATGTTGACACGGCTGTTTTCGCGTCCATCGTCAAAGGCTTCGAATACAAAGCGGCGGTTGTGGCCATTGCTGTGACGGCCGTCTGCTATACCCTTGTTGTGATTCGACTCGCTTTCTTGCGGCTGCAAATCGGCGATCTGAAGCACTCAAAATATGAGCTTCGCGTTCTTATCCAGGCAGTAACCGTGTCCTTCTTCATTACATTCGTCATCTTCACTTGGCTCGTTGGAAGTTGGAGAAAGCAAATATCTAGGTACAACTATGAATTGTTGTTTATGAACGTGACGAAATGGGTGTTCTTCACAACGAATATGATGTGGCTTCTGAATTGTGGCATCAATCCGGTGCTCTACGTCATTCTTAACACGTAAGTGTCGTCTCTCTTCCTATGAAGTTGCACTTTAAGGACGTTCCGAAAGCGTTTCGTTATATTTGCGCGAAAAAAGCTTCTCGGCAAGGAAGTGAAGGTGGCTCAGACTCCGACAGCAATCTCCGTCTGCAAATTGCCAACCATCAGAGTGGAACGAGCTCCTTATGCTCAGGATTTCTAATGTGCGTAATGAATTTTTTTGAATGTTAAGACTTTGATACAGCGACGACCCAGAAAAAGGCTCCGAGAGCTTGAATCATAAGAATCTGGGGATTTTTTGAACCATAATAAAAAAAAACCGCATCATTTCGTAGCGGCTTAGGCTCCGAAGAGCGCTTTAATACAGCCGGTTACAAACGTGACACAAGACATTTCCAGGATTTCTCCTTGAGTGGGGGATTCTCTTTCAATCGAGGGATGGCAAGACGAGGCTGTAGCGATGTGAGAAGCAAGAATAGATGAGAAGGGCGATAACGATATGGAAGGGCGGCGGGGCTGAGGGGGCTCACAAGGGGAAAGAAGTGAAGGGTCGACGAAGCGCAACCGCATCCTTTAGGCGGAGGACGCTGGCTTCTGCCTCTCTCCAGTAAGAAAAACAGCATCGACTTCCCGAAGAGAAGGGTGATAACGATATGGGGGCAACCACGCTCAAGGGGCTCACAATGGGGAAGAAGAGATAGTGTCGACGAAGCGCAACCGTCGCTGGAGAAACAACAGTAATCGCCTAAAACAAATTGTGAGTTTCGCATTGGGACCATCGACGTGCCCGTGCACAGATAACCGTCGTTTGTGATGCGAAGCGGCTTCTCCGGGTGCAGATAGCCGGGAATGACGGCTCGCGACTTCACGAGAATCTCGCCGTCCATCCCAGCTACGCACTCACCGACTGTGTATCAAAGAGCGGGTCTTGTTGACAGGTGCAAGGCATTTTGTCTTGAGTGCAGTTGAGAGTTTTTATGCACTGGAATTTCAAGCGCGAGAATAAACCGCATTCACATCAAAATTGTTTACAACGTCACACCACTTCGCCCGACTGCGCGAAATTCACAACTTTCGAAAAAAAAATTAGTCTGACTTGCCGCAGTCTGACTTTTTCTCGTGCGCTTGGTTGCGTTGACGGTTTTATTGCGTTTTATCTTGGGTTTAGATTGATTTCGACTTGAATTCCTGTTGAGCTGGTTCTATGGGGGTCGACGCAACAACAACAGAAAGGTTCGGTATTGGTTGTTTTGTCGGCATTTCTGCTTAGAAAGATGCCACCCTCGACGTTTTTCGACGGGGGTCAACCACTAGCCTTCATTCACGTCATGGGCCAAGAAATCTTCACTGGCCAGGATGGTCTTGATATTGTAAACAAAGCCGAGGTTCTCGTTTTCATTTTATGGATTTTTTTTAGTTCGAGACAGCGCAGACGATCGTTGAGGCAATGTGCAAGTCCAATTTGCCGGAGAACTGCACCATCAGAGTTGTGGCCGGCTACGCGGCTCAGCGCGATCTCTTCAAGGCGGAATTTCCCCATCTCGTTGAGGAGGGCACGCTTTGTGTGGAAACGGCAAGCAATTTTCGGGTTAGTTTCAGTTTTTTCGGCTAGAATAAGTGCTACAGGGAGGCAGAAAGGATGTGGCTATCATGTCGGCAGTTCGTTCGAATCCGTTTGGAGAGGCCGGCATTATGCAAGATGAGCGATGCTGGAAGGGGGTCATCGCCCATCCTCAGCGGGCGTTCATTGTCATTGGAGACATCACGGCATGTTCATCTTGAAAAGAATTTATCTCATTGCTTTCAGACTCTCGGATGCAAACCATTTTGGCGAACGTTTCTCCGAGGTTTGGCCTTGAAGAAGGTCGTTTTCGACAAGGATTGGAAGCCGATCTCCGAATCCGTTCAGGTTTTGGTCTCTTCATTCTCTTTTCGAATTGTTAGGGAATGCTGGACGAACCGCTGAAGCTGCTGGCACATTTTCGTGCACTACCATACCAAGTGACTCCATCCGATCTCGTCTCCTCTCTTCGTCGTGAAGGTGGATACGCTGTTTTTTCTCACTAAAATTTCCAGGCATTGAAGTAGTCGATTGCTATCACAGCTACGAGAATAAAAATGCAGTTTTTCGTGGCGCCGCAAGTGGCGAATTCTTCGTGCGTGTGTCTTCTTCCGATGATCTGCGCCGAATTCGCTCCCTAGACGGCACGCACTTCTCCTTCAGACGCAAGGAAAGGACCGTTGAAGGTAGTTTCTGCTTTAGTTACCTAAGATGGCCAATCGACTTGTGCATTCTCCTGATTATCTCTCTTTTTGTGGTCCTGAAAACTTCATTTGTTTCAGTGAGGACGAGCGAGGACTGGAACCGCAAAATGCGTGCCGACTACATGCAGGTTCACAAAGAAGTCCTCAACAAGTGCAAGGTTTCTTAGATTGTTTTCGCTTTGATTACAAATTTACAGAGTGTCGTACTTCGTGGACTCCAATGGACGACGAGGGGAGATCTGCGAGCCATGCTTTCTCTCTTGAAGCAAGTTCTCTCTGGTACGCTATATTCTTCTTCAATGAGTGTATTTTCAGGATTGAATTATGCTAACATTTCGTGGGTGCGCGATCGCAGTGGTTATACGGGGGTCGCGCGAGTTCGCTTCCAGACGAACTCAGATGTTCGTCTCGCTTTGCGTCAAACCCGCTTCCAGACGGCCGGCAACCACTACATCGAGATCTATCCCTCCCTTTGAACTTTGGTTTCTCTTTGTCTTGTTGCATAAATGTTCTTTGTTGGAACACTTTGTTGTTTTGCTGCTCGACATTGCTTGAAAGGCTTTGCTTTTGAAATCATTTGAAAAAAAAAGAAATCAATCAATGGATGTAATTCGAAGAGTTTATTTGTCGCTTTGTTACAATCAGCAGGCAAATTATTTCCCAGATTCCTCTGGTTGTGCAACGTTGATCGTTCCTGCCTTCAGTCCTCCAAAACTGCGCTGTGAAGTTCTTTATTGATGCGTGTGGAGACAGAGAAAGGGAAGAAAGGGAGTCACTGGGCGGGACGGACGCGGCTACGGAGGTCGACACGACGGATCTTGCCGTTGCGCTCCCGCGGAATCGCCTCGACCATCTGCAGCGAAGCGCCCTCCACGCCCGTCTTCTCTGGAAGGGTCACCCGTCTCCGATATGTTTCAGCCTACCCTTGAGATAGTTCTCGAGGGCCGTCGCGTCGATGGCCTTGCCCGGAGCCGCGGCCACGAAGACGCCCGGACGACGCTCCTCGCCTCCGCCGACGTCCTCGAGTCCGACGACGGCCGAATCGCTGACTTCGGTACGCTCGCCGAGCAACGCCTCCCAATGCGAGGGCAGAATCTGAAACCTAGATTTCTTGGGAAGGTCTTTTACCCGCTGTCCCTTGTAGACGAAAGTGTTATCAACGCGATCCGCCACGAAGAGGCGACCGTCGCTGGAGAACCAACCGTAGTCGCCTGAAAGGAATTATGAATTTCGTGGTGGGACCATCGACGTACCCGAGCACAAATAGCCGTCATTCGTGATGCGAAGCTTCTTGTCGGAATGCAGATAGCCGGGAATGTTGGCCCGCGACTTCACCAGAATCTCGCCGCCCGTTCCAGCCGCGCACTCAATTCCAGTCTGTAGGTCAACAATCTAGAACTCACGGCGAGTCAAAACGTTCGGTCCTATGGGAGAGAGGCTCGAGGTGTGAAATTTGTTTGCGCGCGTACTTGTTTCTCCGTACAGTGAAAATTCGGAGCATTTGCCCTGGCACAGGCTACTTCGAGGGTCTTGATTGCGAGATATTTGATGAGATTGGGAAAACTTTTAAGCACAAGCCACAATCTGCAATCCTAGATCTCTCCAATAAAACAAGAACTAGGGTGAAAGAGCCACGCCTTGCTGAGTTATAAACTTTTCGAGGGACCTGCTTTTTTGAACGCTGAATCGTCAAAACGGGTCTCGTTACCCTTCCAAAGTGCAAAATCTCACAGCCATTGAGCACAAGCTGAAATCTATGACATCAGGAGGACCCCGTAAAGCAAAAACATTAACAAAAGAGCGAGCAGTCTCAAAGTTATAAAATTTCTTAGAGTGCAAAGCCCGTTCAGACTTTAGAAAGCGCTAAAACCTGCCAAACAACGGTGAAGTTAGGAGTTTTTCTGGGTTTCCACTATTCCTTATCCCTTTGCCCACGTTATAAAGCCAAGAACATGCGAATGCTATCTATCAAACTCAGAGAAAAGGAAGAAGTATCAAGTGAAGAAGCCCCAAGGAACTGCAACCAAAAGTTGGCGCGCGTTTGCTAAAAGTTTTAGCGTGCCGATTTCGTATCTCCCATCGGACCGGACAGATTTTCCTTGCGCGACTCGCCGTGTCGCCGTTTATTATATGTAAGGATGCTGGTGGTGCTTCTGTCCTTGAACCACTTGGTCATGAGTCTCTTTCTCTTTGAAGAGACTTCAGCACCCTTTTGCCGCAACACCTCTTTTCTTCTTTTGTTGCATATACAAAGGCAGGAAAAGACGAACGAAACAAAAAATGCAAGAAAGACTGGCCATTGAATGAGTGCACATGCGTGGCAAAGATCCTCTCTCCATGGGCAACGGATGGATTTCACACGGATTTTTTCGGCACGTCGCCCTTTGACACGCACGCAGAGAAGTTCACCCTGCAGACATTATGGTCGCGCTCTTTTCATTCAAAATTAGACAGTTTAAGCCAGATGGACCTCTTCGATTGCGAAACATATATTCTTCAGCAACCATTGCGCATTAAACCCAAGTTCGCTTCATGCAGACCTTCAGTATGGTGAAAACAAACAAAAATCCAAGAAATCTTAAATCTAGAACGGACAAGAAATGCCTATTTTTTTCGTTGATCTGCCGAGAGTCCAAGTGGGGCGTTGCGCTGCTGGTAGCAAGATTCAAGAGAGCGTTGACATCCTCAACGGGGAGAGGAAACAAAGAATGACCGACAAGAATCATTGAGCAGGGCCACTTTTTCAAACTTCTGTCATGGGAGACGGTAGGCGGCCGGCTCTAGCGTTTCCATTTTTTCTGTTCTGTTGTTTCTTTCTAAGTTGCACCCGACTAATCATGACGGTGTCGGCGCAATCAAGCACCACCGCCGCACTTCCGCCTTGGTACTGCAGTAATCATGGTATTCTTTTTGCTCTTCGTACACATGCTAGACGCACGTTGGCTTTTACCATGGCTCTCTTGCAGGCTACTGTCCGCCTCTCTATTGGGTTCCTGGCTCATGCGGTACTGACTGTATTTGCGCAAATGGTACATCTGGAAGTCCGGACTGCACGACTGGTATTTAGCGCGCTTTCCCGAAAGCGTTCGTTTCAGTCGAAAATCCTTGTGATTCGGATCCATGCACGGAAGAGAACCAAGTCTGTACTCCTGGAGTCGGTTCATTCAGTTGTACGTGCACCTCCGGCTGGACAGGCACAAACTGTGATATAGGTTTCAGCTAATAATTGATGTTTTACTTTGAATTTGCAGAAATTGGTACGGTATGTGCATCATTTCCTTGTCAGAACGGCGGGACCTGCACCTCCGATGATGGGACGACGTTCACCTGTGAATGCGCCTCTGGTTATTCGGGCACGCGATGTGAATGTTTGTTGCATCGAAACGGTTCGAAATGCTTTCAGACTCCAATCCTTGTCCTGCGAACCAATGCAAGAACGGCGGCACTTGTGAGGTGCTGTGCTCGGGGGCTAATTATCTCTGTCACTGCACTGATGGCTATACGGGACGGCAATGCACTCAGGCTCTCAACCCCTGTAAGCTTGTTTGAGACATCATCAGAAAAGCTTAGGGGGCAATTTGACCAGCGTCGGCGGCTGCTGGACCGCCAAATCGGTTTTGTGGAACACAGATGTTTACCATTTGACGACGTTTGCAAGTAATAATTCGGTCACAAATTGTCAGAACTACATGAAGAGTTACGGCGGCGAGTACACCTTCTTCAGTTTGTTCACGAGGTACTCCATGACAAAGTTTTAGCCGTCTCGGGTCCAGACTGCTATCTTTCTAATGTGAACGACTTAACACAAAGCAGTACGAATAGTGCATGCAACTGCACCTGCGCTGGCGCATGCAGCGGTGGTTCCAAGCAACTTTGTGGTCGAAACCTCAACAACACAGCCTCATGCTCGTGCAATTCCGGGAATAATAACTACGTTGCGTGGGTGTATCAGCAAACATATACAAGTGAGCATTTTACCTTTCCGGAAATTTTTGTTTTCAGATGCGACGACAGCTTGTGATTCGTCAATGTGCAATGCGGATCTCGGCTATGGAGTATGCATCGACAATGCTACTGCCACTAGTGGCAACTCTACAGCCAACACTACTGCTGGATATTCTTGCATTTGTTGTCCACCAATGACTGGTGAAAGCTGTGAAACGAGTGGGCTTTGTAGTTTTGCATATCCTTTACGACATAGTTCTTTATCCGTGTGACAGCAACCCGTGCAGCAACGGTGGAACTTGCGTCAACTCGGCCGATGACCTCGCCTACACTTGCCAATGCGTCGACCCGTATTATGGCACCAATTGCGATGGTTTGCTATTCGACTGAACTTTACTTCTTTTTCAGCTACTATTCATTGTACATTGAGTCCGTGTGTGAACGGCGGTACATGCGTCGAAGACCCTAGCGCTTCTAGTGGATATGACTGTAACTGTCTCAATATTTATACTGGAGGCAATTGTGAAAGTAGGCCGGAATCGAAGCCTTCCCATTTCTAGCTTACAATGCTTGTTGGAGCAGTCCGTGCCAATACGGTACCTGTAGCGTAGTCGGAACCGACTTAACCTCGACCTATCTGTGCACCTGCGAGAATGGATATACGGGTGTCAACTGTGAAACAGGCAAGCTTGATATTGAAACGAAAAAGAGGAGCCAGAGATCAACTACTGCACCTTGACCCTCGAACCGTGTTTCTATGGCGGAACGTGTCATACCTTTCTCGGCTATTATAACTGCTCGTGTGTTAATGGAACAAATGGGACCTACTGCGAAAATAGTGAGTTGCACTTTCTTCGTTCTTGTTTGAAACAAAATGAACGAGGAAGTTGGACTCTGTCCTCAATCCGCAACACAGGAAATTTTTTTCGTTTCAAAACGTTTCGCCCTCGCAAGCCGTCCAAGAGAGCTCTCCATTGTTTAAGCCGAACAAAAGGCAGACATCTTCGCACACACTACAAGGAGCATCCAAAGCTTTGAGCGAGATCTTTGACACCGTTCACCCTAGAAAGCAACTGAAAATGCGGAACTCTTGCAGATCCTAATGACTGCGTGAAGTATACAACTGGTGGAAAGACGTACGACAACGAGTGCATTCAAACGGACAAAAATGCTGTTTGCGTCGATGGGTTCAATGCGTTTACCTGCACTTGTTCAGCCGACTATACCGGGGAGTTTTGTACCATGTGTGAGTCATTCGGAAGCTTTTATCAATTGAGCTCTTCAGCTATGATTGTCTGGAAGGTTTTGTTAACCCTAAGTGGCGGAGACACAATCAATCAAGACATGGCCGCACTTCTTCAAGATCTTGTCACGAACCCGGCTTTGATTCAGGACATGGTCCCATTTGTCATCGGTCTTGAGGACGAGGAGAATCGAACGCTGATGAGCTGGGATTATAGCGACGTCTTCCAGTGGGTCGCCTACGAGGAAAAGGTCCTCAATGTTACGTGGGTTTTTCTCTTTTTAAAACTTCTCACATATTTAGAGAAGATTTAGTGAAATGGAACGATGTGACTCTGGGAAACTGCTTTACATTCAATCATCAGAACTCAAGCCATAAATACTATGCTCGAATGCCTGGGCAAAGAGGAGGTTTGCTTTGAATGCTTGCAAAACAATCGAATAGGCTTCCAAGCCCTAATGAACCTGAGTCAGTCGGAATACCTCGGCTGGATCGACAAAGCTGCCATGCTCGTCTTTGTTGCCGGAATGGACGACCAAGTTTATTCACAGTCTGTTCGTTATAATGCGGCGCCAGATCAACGGACTGATCTTCAAATTGTTCCGGTTTGAAATTTTTCCGGATTTCTGAATCATGCAATTCAAGACATCATACGTTCGCCTCGGTGGAGTGTATGGAACGTGTATAACGAGCATCGATGAAGTGAAATCTTACTATTCCTCCGGAGACTATACCACCAACTTGAGTTTCATGAAAGAAAGTCTGACTAGCATTTGTAGGGCTGCCTCAATTCCTGCTATCAAGATGCGATTTTCCATGCTTGCGAATGCATGGACCCGCGTTACGCCTATCCGACTGGCGTGACGATTTGCGGCCTCGGTCAACGTTTGTACTACGTGGTGATCTCAACGACACTTGTAGGAACGTGTGTGGAGTCAACGGCGAGTGCCCTTGGTGATCCGTCTCAATGGAGTAGCTGCGTTTGCCCTCAACCATGTTCTTCCGGCACGTACACGATACAATGGTCGCAGGCGGCCTTCGTCGCCGACGTTAGCAACTACAACAACGAGCACTCAAATACGGAAGTTTAGGCACTGGATTGCGATAGCTTGAGCCTTTATGCTCAACAACAGCAATGCCTCAGCGAGAGAGCTTCAGACAGCGTCTATCTCTCTGTCCAGCTTCCGAGTCTTACGACGCAAACCTACGAAGAGACACCGAGCATGGATGTGAGAAGAGACTTGCTTCGGAAATCTTTTTCCAGCTCAACAAGTTCATCTCATACCTTGGTGGTCTTCTTGGTGTCCTGATGGGCGTTAGCATAATTACCTTCATCGAAGTCGTCTACCTCATCATCAAGCTAGTATTTATCCTGATTTCCAGACGCTAAGATCTCTGCATGATAAAAGAGTTAAAGCGTAAAGCGGTCTGTGATGCTATGAAGAAGCACTTAGAAGTAAAAAGAAGTGGTCTTCAAAGAACGACTTTGTTCGCTTTGCACGCTTGAGCCATTTACCAAACTTGTACAATTCTCTTGTTCCGCACTTGAATAGAATAATTGCGCCCAGTTCCTCCTCTTTGAGTCGTCTTTACAACGAGGCAATTTTCTAGTTTCCAAGAGACAATAGTCCTAAAACACACAATCCTTCCTGACGGAAGCCCTTGGCCTTTCCGCATAATCGAGGCAGATGGTGTGGCCTGGGACAGCCATCGAGGTCATTTTTGGTTCAACGGGAGCCCTCCTGCTGTGTTCATCGGATCATCGGTCGGGCTGGCGGGGGGGGGGGGGGGGGTCAAATGCAGAT
>JAQIXL010001370.1:0-18677 GCA_034700245.1 Poikilolaimus oxycercus
TTATGCCGCCCAAACAACTTTTCTATAGCAATACGATGCCGTAGATGCCAAAAATGAAGTCAGATTTGACCGGCGACGTCATCCAAGAAAGTTACCGTACCCTCGAAAAACTCGATTTTCTAGGATTTGCTCGAAAGCTTGCAAATCATATACCAAAAGATAGAGCATGTCATGGCGAGTCGAACGGTATATAGATTGAGCCGTATATGTGTTCAGCTGGGCAAGTAATGAGCATTTGCAATCGGCAACTCGGGTGGTAAAACTCGGACACAGTTGGTAAAACTCGTACAGGTCCTGAACCTCACAGGTTCGAATCCAACAAGCTATAAGATTTTTGTCCGGTTTTAAAATCCCTTGAAGAAACACCAATTTCAGGGGTAGTATGAATAAGAAGCCCATGTCTTTCCTGGACAACCCGGGATGCCAGCCTAAAGCTCTGGGGAGTTCAAGTAAGGAACCCGGGTTGGTCTTGAACAGCCAGGGATGCCAGCCTAAAGCTCTGGTCAGCTCAAGTAAGGAACCCGGGTCGGTCTTGAACAGCTCGGGATGCCAGCCTAAAGCTCTGGGGAGCTCAAGTAAGGAACCGGGTTGGTCTTGGACACTCCCGGGATGTCAGCGTATGACTGGGCAGCCCAAGGAAGGAACCCGGGTTGGTCTTGGACACGCCCGGGATGTCAGCCTAAAGCTCTGGTCAGCTCAAGTAAGGAACCCGGGTCGGTCTTGAACAGCCCGGGATGCCAGCCTAAAGCTCTGGTCAGCTCAAGTAAGGAACCCGGGTCGGTCTTGAACACGCCCGGGATGTCAGCTTATGACTGCGCAGCCCAGGGAAGGAACCCGTGTCGGTCTTTCACACTCTAGAGATGTTAGTATATTGTTGGTCGACCCAAATCAGTCCTTTCCCGGGTCTCGCTAGTAGACTCTTTTCTCTTTTTGTTGTCAGCGCGGTTGGATTGTCACTTCTTGCTGAAAGCGTTTCAGTAACACCAGGCGCTTTGAAACCGGCTTTGACGCCATTATGTGTTCTTTTTCTGCCACTGAATCTAAGGTAAAACCTCCGGCACAAAACAGTGTTGCTTCTTTTTCTGAAAAAAAACCTAGACAACGGAGACGTTGTCAAAAGGTGTCTGCTGAAGTCGAGTTTACCAAAACCTTTTCAAGTGTTCTAGGCTTTATTGTTGAACAATGTAAATAACGAGGGTTGTTACTTTCGGCTCGTGTTTGTAAGGAACAAGGGATTCGATCAGTGGAGCAGTGGGTGATACTTGATCCGAGATAGGGAAGGTAATATCAGCAGATTGAAGGGCGGGATAGATAGGAACTGGATAGGCTAGCTCCGTTACTGCATTCAAGAATGGGATTTCAGACATGTTAGTGCAGGTCAAGAGCGAGGTAATTTGATTTTGTGATTTGCTTGCTGTCGATAATTCTGACAGTGAGCAAGTGGGATAAGCCGTTGTGGTAATGCCATTGTTGAAGGCGTTCTCAAAAACAGCAGTTTCAAGCATGAAATGTGTTTGCAGAGTTTCAGTTGGCTGAGAAATGCGCTCTACGGCTGCCCTGAGGGAAGAAATCTCATCATTCGTTGGCGAAGAAGCCACGGGCGTAACAGATTCACGTGGTCTCTCTTCTATGGCCATTAACGTCATTGTTGACGGGGGTGACGCCATTGTTGACGGTAATGCGTTTGTCGTGGAAGTCGTCGCAGACGTCTCACCATTTCGTCTCGCTATAGTCTCGTGACGGTCTTTCCGAAAAGACGTCTCGAAGGCACTCTTCCATCTGCTCAAGGCCACAGTGCCCGGCGTTATGCTTCCCGTATCACGATACCTGGAAAAAGTTGACAAGTGAAACGCTCTCTGTCGAAAACAGTCCGACTTTTGACCATTCTGAGTTTAAACTGTCGCATACCTTGAAATTATTTTGGAAACGCAGCCGTGCGAGACGCCAAGCGAGGTGGCTATTTGATTTACTCGAAGTCCAGCTTTGAAGTAGTCGACAATCATCTGACGGTCAGGGATTTCAAGCGGCCGACCGGGGGAGTAACGGCGTCCATAGGAATTGTGCGGGATCCCTGAAAAAAATCCAACTGTTATCAGTAAATCTAAACTGACCGTTAATTCGGATACGCTTAGGCTTTCTTCTCAACGGTACAATGGCTGGGCGAGTGGTCGAAGGCGGCTGCAAGAGGTTCGCCGATGGTCCCACGTTCATTGCTGCAAAAACAAGTTGTGAACAGCGGGAAGCGTTCGTTTGCGCGGAAGTGAAGCCTTCGAGCGATGCGCGCGGTTTCACTAATCGGCAGTAAACGATAAACGATTCGGAAACGAGACGCGCTCGTTTACATCTGGCCTAAAATTGACGAGTACGCCAATTTGGAGGTGAGACGTCTCGCTAGAGGAAAAGTTAGGTGGGGTTTCGTGGTGTGTGTGGGGTGCAGTGTTCGACGACGACGGCGGCAGGAGATTCAACCGGTTAAGAGCATGAGCGTTAAGATGAAGAGAAATAGGAAGAGGGGACGCGTCAGTGACGGGTGACATGAGCACGAGAGTGAGAGGGGAACGGTGGGGTGGGACGGTGGGCGGCGGTATTGAATCGTCCACGACGTCGGCGCGGCGGCCCCCGTTTCACTCTGCTCGTTGCGCTAGTGAACCGAGACGATGAAAAAAGCCTACTCATGGGAAAAATATTGTATGAAAAAGCCATAGCAGAAAAGCGTCGCAGGTCGCGTGATTTTCATGGAAATAGGGACCAGGGCTGGACGGGATCCCGGTTCCCGGATCCAGACTTTTTTGGGCAAAAATTTCTCGGAAATTTGGGGAGGCCCAGGAATCCCGATTCCCGGTTCTCGATTGCAAAACACACTTTCCGCCTAGCCCTGATCTCTAAGACGCGCTTTGCTTCTGAAAAACTTTTTTGCCGTTATTTCACGGACTTTAATTTTCATCCACCCGACATCAATATCGCTAAATCGAAATCAATAGCGCTTCTTCACGGCTACTAATCCTCATTCTGACAAGCGGGGGAAGACGAACAACAGCGCAATCAATCCGCACGGTTGATGGGCAATTGTAAGGCTTGAGAAGTGATAGGCACTATTAGCTTCGTTATCTCAAAAACGACATGAAGCTCCATTCAACGCGCCACCTACTTGCATCATATAAAGACGCCAAATTTTGAAAACCAAACGGCATTACAACTCACTTCAGCACCAACGATCACGTATTACCAAGCAATCTACGAGCACTCTGCGCGTACGCGCCGAACCGTCACACTGGGGCAAATTCGAAAAGGGCGTCGTTTTTGCCGAGCAGCGCCAGGTCGTTTTTAGCAAACGTCGACTGTGTTGGCCAAATTGTGTTCTGATCGTTCCGACCGCTTCGAACAGCCCGCTCGCCCGTCATCAACGCTAATTCCAGGAAGTAACGGCATGGGGGCCTTAGGTGAGGCGGTCACGGCCAGCGGTTGTAGACATTCAATGTGTTTTGTCGACAATTTATGGCTCGTTGAGAAGGCGAATCAGTCGTTCAATTGTTCTTTTTCATCTCACAAAGCAGGAAAATGAAACGGGCAAGGCAGCGCCACCGTACACCCCCGAGAGTTTCGCTTGTTTTTGTCCATTGCGAAGGTCTCGTGATGAGTAGGGGAGAATCACGAGGTGACTTCTCGTCGTCTTTTTTTGCCACGCCAAATATGGCTTGGGCGAGGCACACGCTGCGAGTACGCGTAAGGGTCACACTATTACAAAAGAAGCACCAGCTCGAATTCGATCAACACCGTCAGCGGGGCGCACCCACAAAAATTTGGATGATGCAACTTTTTGTAGTCGAAACCATTTGCCAATGGGACCAAACATGACGAAGACAAAGAGAAAGACACAGTATCTTTCGACCACGAAGAAGAAAAACAAGCGTTCGCCGAACGGCAGTAGCAATTTGGGAGTGAGTGAGAATGAGTGAGAGAGAATGAGTGAGAGAGAGAGGGGACGAGCGAGGAACCATACGAAATGAGACGTGCAAGCCGCCGGAACGGGTGGCAAGTGAAACTTAACGGTCGTGAACATCAGCAGCGCCCCCCTCTCGATGTGCTTTTTTGTCTTCTTGCAACAGGCGAGAGGCGGAAGGTCGCAGGGGTTTTGCCTGGCCAGAATAAGGGCAACGCGTCTTTATACGCCAACAAACTAGTTGACGTGGATTAACTAGTGAAAGGTTTGACGGTTGAAAATGACCCGAAGAGCATGTTACGAACAACAGCTTGGTTCCTCAAATAATCTCTATGCTAGTACTCGAAGCATGAATCTTCGATTGCAAACAAAGGCTTGAAATTAGGATAGTCAAAAGCAGAGCAAGTGCGTTGAACAGATCGTCGGGTTTGAAGAATGGAAGAGGATTACCAAGACCATTAACCACCGCTTCGTGGTACGAAAGGTGGACAGCGCATTCTATGCTCTTTTCCGTTCCTTGGCGGTAAAACGCTACCTATACTGCCAGAGGTTTCACTGGTTCAGAAAAAGACAGCTACCTGGGGAAGCCTGCGAATGGTGCCTGTCGGAACCTCAATCGAGGGTTGTTTGTAGTGTGTTCGGTTGAAGATCTTGACAAGAATCCATGCAAACCACAAATTGTTACCAGTTCAGAGACGCATGAAATGAGGCCGTAGTCGAAGTCGGGCATCGGCTTGTTGACCAAAACAAACGGCCAGCTAGCCAGCGCTCTCAAATCCTCAATGCCCGGCACGCAGATCTCATGTCTCCACATGCCCGTCGGACACTGCTGCCGATCGATTTGCTTGTTTTTTGTTCTCCATCGAGTTCGCCTTTAAAAGCGTCGTTTTGAGTCGTGAAGCAAACCTTGTAAAAGAAGGAAAATTCGGACAAAGGCGGCCGGGGACTGCGCCTGGAATTCCCAGTTCTGGCATTGTGAAGAGTGTCGGTAAAAACATCTCGCTTACTCCGTAGCCCTGAAGCTTAGATATCGATACAGAACCGGAAATCTTACGCCTTGGTTCAACTGCTTCAAAAACCCGCGATAGTCAAACTTCTTCTTGTCGAGGACATAGTCGACCGCCTGCCGACTTAGAGCCGCCTGCATGACAGCACTCATAAATCGAAACCTCACTTACTTCCGTGTACCCAAAGCGGAAATCCAACTGCTTCGAGGCGAAATGTTCATCTTTTAGTCGATCTGCACAATTCGGCGTCAAACTCGGCAGCGTTTACCTTTTGGAAGCAGATTCAATTTGCCAAGGCTCCAATCTTCTGCAAACTGCACTCTTTCCTGGAAACCTTTGCTCGCGGCCACGTCGCTAGTCGTATTGAGTGCGCTCAGCATCTCGACGAGTTCGACGTTGGTTCGCAAGATAAGATCGTGGTTCTGGAAAGTGACCAGCGTCTGGCGCCGAAGGCTCTTCGTTTGAGGAAGTGGAATGTGGAAACTTGCTCTCATAGCCAGTTTGACAGCCTTTGGCGAACTCAAAGGGCCCCTAATTTGCATTTTTTTGTCGAACTAGACACTATTGCAGATGACGCTTGCGCATTTGCTGTTAATTCGCAGGCTCAGGCAGGCCAAAGGAACTCACCTCAAGAAGAAAGACGTATTTCCACAAGGCATTGAGCTCCTTGAGTCGTTGGAGACCTTCAAAGAAAGCATCGTGAATGAAATGGCCATCAGAAGAAGGATGATATCGGGAGTTGATCACATAAATGTTTTTGAAGCAGCGAGATAACTGTTGAAGGCGGTCTCGGAAGATTGCTGGCGCCTAAAAAACTGTAATCACTTACAAACGCAGACCTTTCGATCAACAACAAAAGTGTAGAAGTTTTGTGGAGCATAGGTCGTTGCTAGTTGTTGCTCCAGGAAAAGGTAGTCCTATAAATTGCATATTCAGCTCAAGTTTTAGTGCTGACCGTGTAGACGATTTTCACAAAAGCAATAGGAAATCTCGTCTCAGTTGGGGCAACGTTAGAACGGTAAAAGTTCCTCGAGTGCACATCCGTGCAGTTATTGGAAATTCTCGGTAAGTCAGAGAGCATTCGTCTTTGTTGACGTTTCGCTCGAATGTATTGGAGATCACCGTCAAGCAAGCGTCCGCAGTCAAGGTCCTTGACCATGTTCCAGCGGATGAAACGTTGAGTGGCGTTTTTGGTCGCGGCTAAATGTGCAAGATTTCAAGCGATTCAAACTCAAACCGGATTCAGTTAGGTTAACTATTGCCGCGGCATACGGGTCGGTGTTGCGAACGGTTGAAAATACGCGGACAATCAAAATGACAAGGGGTAGGACTTGAAAGATCATTCCCGCATTTCCTTAGCCGAAGTTCGCCTGAAAAGCGACGTTTGAATGAAGAGGTTTTGCAGGCCACCGTGGGAAGTAACTAGCAGTAACCAGAAAGCAGCAAATAGGCTGAGAAAAAAGCAGCCGCCAGACACTGCCTTAGGGCAAAGCTTTGATGCCATCTTTTGATACGCCCCGGGGAACAAATGGAGGGAGCTGCAGAGCATTTGACGCTGATCTCGGCCATAAAAGCGGACTTACTTTTGCAAATCGTGACCCCATCTCCGACGGGGAGAAATGCACGGGGGTGGGAAGGGTCCTATGCACCAGACGGGCTTCCTCCTTGTTTCAATGCTCGCGAGTAGCGTGATAGTTTCTTTATCTGCTGCATTTTCTTCAACACACAGCAACACTCGTAGGAGGTACTCGTTATGATGCATTTGTTTGTGACATTTCACGAACGCCTTAAAGCCAGTCTATCTCTCGAAAGCTTCAGAAAGTACGTGGCGTGTCGAGCAGGTGAACGGCTCGGGTGCGCCGAATATGAAAGACCGTCGTTGGACCACGTAAATGCGTAGCCGGTTGAATCTCCCAGAAGCCAGCGGTTTCTGCGAATTGACCTTTGGATGAAGAGATCTTCGCCTGGCTTACCTCGAGTCGTCACAAGATGGCAAAGGTTTCGAAAAAGTCGAACGGCGGCCTTTCGGTAAGGCGACACAAATGTGACCGTAATCAACGGATTACAAAGCGGGATAACGTTGAGTTGAAGGATTGACAAGTCGTTATAGGCTCCGAGTGGAAAGCCGAAGATCGCCGAATTCAAAACGATCACAACGGGCATAATGAAGAAGACGAAGGGGAGCAAAATCTGCAAAACGGGCTTGATTGTAGTAATTTCCGCCACGTGAAGCTTGAACTCGTGAGAATTTTGTGCTACTCCAGACAATCGGGAACCTCCCGAGTCTCTCAGTAGTCTAGTTGGTTGAGCCCGAGTTATAATTGATTCCTAGAGCTGACCTGGAGGAAGAGAGCAAAGATGAGAAATCGCTGCATTCGAAAAGTTCGTGGCGACATATATTCCCGCTGAGCTTGAAGCCGCCATATTGTTAACACGAAAACAGTCAGCGAAACGATGGCTAGTGTCGAAACCATGAAAACTCCATAGATAATTGCCGGTCGGCCGACCTTCTTCGTTTCGAAGTCGAGTCCTGAAGCCGATCTCATTTATGATGCAAATGCATACCCAAAAGTGGACTATCGGACCGGATACCGTAATCATTCTTCGGGAACTTGGCCCAATATTGCACGTGCAATCTCTCACTCGTCTCGGTTGACATCAGCAAAAGCACACCAGTCGGAAATGCCGCTGGGAATTTCGCTGTTTACATTTCGCCCACGGTACCTATCGTCATGTAGAACAAGCAGAAAATGGCAAATTTCTCGTTGATCCACGACTTCCTCTCAATGACTAAGAATCGATAGATGAAGCCTGAAAATGGTTTCCAGTTCGCAGTCTTTAACCCCGTCAAGCCGGTCAAAACATGAATAACTTACCACATGAGACAGCTGAAATACTCCAGACGCCCGTCAAAAGAAGTATAAGCAGGGTGGCTTGCATGCCGAAATCACCTTTGAGCTTCAGTTATTTTAAAGAAAACGCTAACCAAGAAGAGCGGAAGGCCCTTCTGACACTCCCATAAGAGTCGGGAAGAAGGCGCGTGGCGAGAGCATCAACATGAAGAAGTCGAAGATTGCCTCGCAAACCTGGCAAATGTTCGTTTGAAAGTTTCACTTACCGTTGCATTAATTAGCAGATAACGATAGTTCTCCAGAACTGGCGAACGAATTACGATTTCGAGAAACAGAGCAAAGAGATTGATGAAAAGGGCCGGAATACAGAAAACGAGATGAAAGATGTGGTAGTAATCGGCGAAGACCATCTCCTCGCCACTCTGCAAATGCGACGAAGTGAAGAGACAGCTGCCTATAAGCAAAGTCAACGGGAAGCTGCACGCACGCTTAGGGTCAATGTTCTTCGGAAATTTTTCTCAGAATCCTTCATTTCTTAGAAATCTTGCAAGTACTAAAACCCGACATGTTTTCGCATGAGCATCTGTAGCTTTGCAAGAAAACAGGGTATATGGTGGGAAACGTGCTGAGGCGGAAACAAGCAGCGCGAGAAGGACAACTTCGTTAAGTAAATTTTCTAGTAGCTTGGTCGACAGACAAAGTAACAGATGGTCAATTACAGAGAAGAGTTTTCTAGTCGGCCGGTTCTCAATGAGGAAAGACGCAAATATCAGGTATGCGTCTTCCCAGAAAGCCCAGATTGGAAGTCGGCGTCTCGTGGTGGGAAAGCCCTTCGACCGTGACCATTTCACGTAGGCGTCGAGGCAGCGGGCCCGCGGGGCTGTTGATTGGCAACGGAAGGTTAGCCTTCGAAGCAGGAACCGTGGTTTGTAGCAAAGTGGTCCTCATTGAACAGAGAGGTCTGTTTCACATTCTCATGACTCGGCATTGGAAACACTTCTTTTAAGCAAGTCTGTTCAAAAAGTTCATTCTGTGGTTGATATATGATTCATTTAGAGTGCGTTCACTGGTCCATGTGAACCGAGCACAAAATTCGAAGCACGACATTTCAATGATTCGCTTCAAAGAGACAAACAAGGATTCATAGGCACACATTGAACAGGGATGATTCGCGAAGGAACTAGACGTTTTTCTTTTCGGAAAACAGATGGTGATCGAAGACGACTTCGCCGATTCCTACTCCCGCATGTTCGAGGTTTGAGATGTACTTCACGATTTTTGAGATCGAATCCACCTGAAGTGCCTCTCGTTCTTTGTGCAGCAACGAACCTGCTCGAGAAGAAAGCTGTCGAGGAAGGCGACCGTTGCTGGGTCCTCGTGCTTCTCGGCAAGCAGGTGCAGGTCGATCAGCTGCTGATTCACTTGACGTTCAAGTACAAGCGCGCACTGCATATTGTCAAAAGAAGGAACATTATGAACCTGGAAAGCCTGAAGCGGAGATTCCCAAGAGTCTCTCTCCGGCTTCAGAATATCCTCGAAGACAAGCTGGCCTCCTCGCTTGTTCTGGTAGTCGATTAGTTTCTGTGCATGTTGACGCTCATCGATGCTTTGAGCGAGGAACCACTGGGACACATTCCTCAACGCCACTTCGCCACGATCAAAATGCGCAGCCATTACAAGGTACGCGTAGGCCGCGTGAAGTTCCGCATTGATCTACAAAGTCATTAGAAGTTGTCTAAACTAACCAACCTGTTTGTTGATTACCTCTTCCACTCTCTCGTGAAAGTTTTGACGAACTTCAGACGCTGTCGACATGGATAGTTGGGACTGCAAGAGAGACTCCGTGCTAGTTATATTCTCTCAATTTCAAACACGAATGCGAGAGACCACCGGTCCCGACCGATCCGAGTCCAAGCGCCGCCTTGCGCGAGTCTGTGTGCATGAGCCGTAACGGCTCATAAATCGCTAGTTGGTCTACTGACTTTCCAATATTGTAGCTGGTTGAGGCCATCAAAGTACTCCAGCACCAAATTTCTCTGCTTTCACTCGTTCGATCGGCAATTTCGCGACCGTGTTCAATGAAGTTTCAGCGCAGTCGAGCCTACACTATGCGTGCGGTTGTCGGTGTTTACCGTAAGGATTTGCTCCAGTTCGGTTTTGAAGTAGGCATGCACCCGCTCGACCGTGCGATTTCCCTGAACTCACAATCAACTCTGCGCCGGATACTTGAGTTCGCCCCCTCGTGGGCAGAACAATTGTGCTTGGGCCTCCACCGCAAGAGGTTGTCCCACTGTGCAGAGATTCCCCTCGTCACTCGGCCGTCCCACTCTCCCGCACGGTCGACCATGTCTTGTCCTCCTCCTCAAAAAACAATGGTTGGCATACTTGTAAACTCTTTTTAATGTTGTCAGAACCTGAGCGAAGCTCTAGCAGAGTCTTACCGCCTACTTATTCTCGATGCTAAGCTCAGCCGCAGGGGATGCACGACGGAGAAGGCATCGAAATGGCTCAAGAAGCGCAGCAACAAGGCCTGGCTCCGCTCTTTCGAACTACTCAAAGCGCAAAGGCAAGACTCACTACCGAATATCCCAGCACCGGATGCTGCGACCTCGAAGTTCCCTTCAAAGCTTAAGAAAAAGTTGTCTTTCATTGATCGTCTCTTTCTCGGTTTATAATTTTCTGCTATTGAGCTCTCCTTGCATACACACACTCTCTCTCTCTGGCTTTATGTAAGACCTTCTCACTTCCAGACATCGAGTTTATACCAAAAAGAGATCATGCTTTTACATTGGACTTTTCCAAATCGAACAACTAGAGCGGCGGTCTATCGAGCACGAATTCAATTGAATATTCACCAACAGTTAACAAACCCGGCGGTTGACAGCAATTCTGATGCTGGTGTGGTCGAATTTCGCTTTCGTGGCTCAACACCGGTTCCATCGCGTGGACCCTTGATGTCGACTCAGCGTTGGAAGTCTTCGAAGAAATGCCCGACTTCCCACTTCCTCGACCAATAGCTCCTGCTGATTCTTGACTTCTTGTCGGTACTTTCCGCTTTTCTTGCGTTGAACCTGGCCGAATCGGGCGAACATCTCCTGTCCTTCGATATCTGCGATTTTTTTAGCGATGTGAATACTTGTCGCAAAGCCTACCTCGAGATAATTTTGGAGACACAGCCATGCGAGATGCCCAGACTCCGTGCGATGAGCTTTACTCGCATGCCGAGTTGATGCTGCTCTATGATGAGGCCTCTTTCGCGCATTCCCAGTGGCCGGCCAGGTAAATATTGTCGGCCATAAGAATTCCGCTGCGTAGCGGTTGAAATTTCAGAAATCGGTAACGAGGAAGTAGTCTCGTTGGCTTCTCTAACAGCACGACTTGCAAACGGTCCATCAGCAGAGTCCACTTCTTCGTCTAGCAGAGATTTAGTCAAGGAAGAGGCATCTACTTTCATTACTTGGGACAAAATAGAGCCGATGGGATAGAATAGGGCAGCGGAGGCGAAATGGCGACCTAAGCGACCCGTCTAGGCGTCTGAGTGTGACCACTTTCAGTGCGCGTTAAAATTCGGGTGCGCCATCATGAGATTTTGGACTAATAAAACCGGTTGATCATGTGATGGCGCTTTGCAGTGGTGAAGAAGCGTCTTCGCTAAAAGCTGCGTGTGGCTTCGTTTCCTGGAGCAAAGATCAGCGATCCTTTTTTTGTCCTTTTTGTGATCAGCGGGCCTTTTGTTCAACAGCGGAGTTTTATTGCACAAATTGTAGTGAGCACTCGATCAATTGCATTTGAATGCCTTTCTGCGCAGCTGCTTCAGCAAGCTCTTCGGGGCATTGGCGTAGAGGAGATCGAAGGAGAACTGTCCGCAAGTCCCCGCTGTCAGCTGCCCATCCTCGTCGACATTACCGACGAGCAGATACTCCTTGCCGACTTCAAGGAAGACGCCACACGAAGCCGACGACTCGGAAGTGAAGATCGAATTTGGCAGCGACTTGTAGCTTCCCGTGAACTTAGCGGGCGCCTGAAAACTCATTTATTGGTAAGGACAAACCTTGAACGTCTCGACGTGCTTCACATCATAACGGACTGAACGTTCTTCTTCATCATGAGTAACCTTTCTGACCTTGAAGCGAGACACTAAAGACACACCTATGTCGTCAAGGAAGTTCTTACCCCAGTCGGCGTTACAGAAAGCAGCTTCCGCCTCGGGTTGAGCGCACTTGCAGGCCTCCGAGCCGACGGCGAGAACAGCGAGGACGACGAGGCAGCTGACGAGGTGCATAGCTGCAAACTCAGGGTCGAAAGGTGGGGAGACAGAAGGTGCACGGAAGGTGCAGAACGGGTCGATGTCGAGACAGGGCGATGACTTTGCTTATAAGGGCGTCTGCTCGCCGCGTGTCTGGGAACATCGACCGTCAGCACTTGCAGTTCTTCCTCGCTCTGCCGCCATTTCATGAACAATGAGACATTTGATTTGTCAGATACTCGATGAGAACACCCAAGCATTTCTTTGAAAGCTGAGGAATTGCACGCACAAGGTCGTCTTCAGAACTTTACCTTAGAGCTTTGTTTCAACTCGACTAAACGCTTGAAATGCATCCAAGAGAAGTGACTCAGAAGTGTTTTGTTCACGCCACGTTCCAGGCCACCGAATGGTGTTTGCACCAACCTTGCTCCGTCGCCAATTCGAGGTATTTTATTTTCCCGACTCTTTCTCAATCGGTCTTTCGCGTGCAACCTTGCAGACCTCACGTGTTCCTCGATGACGGCCAAAAACAGGGCGGTCCTCGATCAAGGCCCTGGCACGCAACAGAGAATGGGGAAGTGCCCTGTGCCCTTGCGCGTCTCCCCTCTCAATTACCCGGCAACACATCTAAGATGCGCGTTCCCGCCCAAAAAGGCCTTGATCATTATTCACTCATCCTCGGCAATCTGGCCGTTTTCTATCGTTTGAGACTCTTTGGTGTTTAGTTTTCACTCATTTGAAGTTCCCCTTGGGTTCGTCATAGATCTTTGGAGGCTGAAGCTTTCATTAAATAAGCTTTCAGAGATTCAGAGACAAGGCTTACATACCTGTTCCAAGATGTCCGAGAAGCAGGCAATCGAAATGGAACAAGGTGGCGGGGCGGGAACAAGCTCGAATCCCTCACGACACCCCGTTGAAAGCCAAATGATCACCTCCGAGGACAGCGCCCAGAAATCGTAGGTGGCCATTCCTTATCGTGAGCCTTTCAGAGAATCACTTGGCGCCTTTGAGTACTTCATCATCGCCATCTCATGGGTGTTCGTCGTCCTCACCTTTCCTCTCTCCCTTTGTGTTTGCGTGAAGGTAAGACTTCTTGTTCTTGAGAAGAGACTGATCAACAACCGATTTCGTAATGAGCACACTCACAAGGGTCACGATGAGCATGGTTGTGTGCCGGCTGCAGAAGAGAGATTTGTTGCATGGCCCAGCCAACTGTGGACAGAATGTCCGGATCATAAATCACGGGCCAGATTTTAGCCAGAAAACGTGATTAGAAAATCTAGAGAGCCGTCTGTTGCAGGTTGTCCAAGAATATGAACGTGCAGTAATCTTCCGCTTAGGACGATTAATAAAAGGTGGTGCCCGAGGACCAGGTTAGAGAGACTCGAAGAGGTAAAGCTTTACAGGCATGTTCTTCATTCTGCCGTGCATTGACAACTATGTCAAGGTGGATCTGCGACTTGTCTCGTTCGATGTTCCACCGCAGGAGGTGTGTCTTTTCACTGAAGTCGCTCAGCAGAAACACGCGTGTTGAAAGGCGATTATGAAACTTTTTTTGCCAGACGAAATCCATTAACTATTCTGGAACAGCCACAACGATGTGACTGTTGCTATGTGACTTCGCTCACATGGCGTTCCACGGAATAGCATGAATTATTGCTTGCAGCTCCTGTCCAAGGACTCGGTGACAGTGAGCGTCGATGCGGTAGTCTATTTCCGACGAGCCAATGCAACCATTTCGGTAACAAACGTGGGCGATGCGACAACGTCGACAAAGCTCTTGGCACAGGTGATTTCTTTTCTACTTCCTCTACGCCGTGCAGACCACACTCCGAAATGTGCTCGGGACAAAGACGTTAGCTGAAATGCTCTCACAACGTGAAATCATCTCGTACACAATGCAGACTCATCTCGATGAGGCCACCGAGCCCTGGGGAGTCAAGGTGCGTTGGATTGGGATTACAAAGTTTCCCACAGGTCGAACGTGTCGAAGTCAAGGATGTGAGACTGCCTCGTGAACTTCAACGCGCCATGGCAGCCGAGGCTGAAGCGTCGCGCGAGGCTCGCGCCAAGGTTTGACCCTTTCTTCGTTGAAGCATTTCACAATTTTCAGTTTATCGCAGCTGAAGGAGAACTTAAAGCCGCAAGGGTGCTCAAAGAAGCGGCCGATGTCATGGCCGGATCGCCGTCTGCCGTCCAACTGCGTTACCTTCAGACCCTCACCACCATCAGGTGCAGGAAGCTTTCAGTTTTCAATTTGTTTCAGTGCCGAAAAGAACTCCACCATCGTCTTCCCTCTGCCTCTGGAGCTTCTGGGATCGTTCATTAAGTCGGCATAAGGGGCTCTTCCCTGTTCGCTTCTTATTGTTAGCCAATATTCTGTCTTTGCCATGCTCTGCCTGTAACATTCTTCACGCCTTTTATCATTCCACACGTATCTCCTTTGTGAATTCACATTTTGTTCATAAGTTGTACTTCTTCAGCTGACTGACCGGCGTGAAGGCTGTTTTGATGCAGCTCCATTCCTTTGTTTGTACTTGATCCTTCACGAATTTGAGCAACTAAATGACCTGCCTCTTTCAAAATAAATTTCGCCAACCTTCTTGATATACGTGGGATTGCAAACATTGTTTGCCCCCTTGTAGCCAGGTTGGTAGCAGCGGCCTGCCTCATAGCCTTTCTTCTTCGCTGCCAAGATCAGTTTTTGGATCTACAAAACGCACAAATCTGAAGACGTGTCGGAACTCACGCTGTTGTACATTGGTTGAGGCTTGTCGGTGAGAACTGGCGTCAGTTCCGTTATTAGCCCATTCACAGTGCTGCCAGCCATAGTCAAACACAACCCTAAGCTGGCTAGTAGCGCTGTCCCGTTCGCATCCTGGGCGGCCGTATAGAGCATGGCGTTGTTGGCTTGCCAGTCTGATTCAAACTCCAAATTCGCAAAGATCAACTTACTCCCAACCATTGTGGAGAGTGAATCTCCATTGTACATGGACTTGACGACGTACATTGAGAACTAAAAAAACTGGGCGAAGAAGAAGAAACGAACATTGTAGTATTGGCCCACATTAAAGAAGGCCGAGAGGTTAGTGACGAGCTTCTTGCAGAGCTTCTTGCGACGCACAATTTGACCAGAAGTAGCGAAGATGGTGCCAACCAGCAAGGCCACAAGGACGACGCGGAGCACGAGGTGTCCCATTTTGTCGGAGTGAGCGAAGCGAAACAATGGCTCGCCTTTCACTCATGTTCCGCGTAAGATTATCGGCAGACTCAATTTGGGGACTATTTCGCTCTCCATATCCCTCGTTTAGTGTGCTTTGCTGTCGTTTTCAAGTTCATCGATGCATTTTCCTAACCACTTAAGGTGGTCATTTAAGTGTGAATAAACAAAGTCATTGAGGAGCTCTTTGAAGATTTTTAAACCAAAAATTTTGAAGCGGGTGGGTGAGCCATTCGCAGAAAGTGTGACGTCAGCGACTACAAATTGAAGCAACCCTGATCAATCCTCTCGACCAAAAACTCTCTCTCTCATAATTCCTCCGATTCTGGTTAAAAAGAGTTCACCCTTCAGAATTTTTTCGTTGCAGATCTTTCGTGTCAGCAACGCGCTAGTTTAGGTGTGTTTTTATTGCAAGTCTCCTGAGATAAAAGATGATCCTTACATACTATAATAAACGCTGACGGTGACTCTGTCTGTCACCTTTCAAATTTCTGGCGCGCGCGCCTGAATTCGCGCGCGGGTTACGGTAGGCCAGGTAGGTCAAAATTTTATCCATCCACCCGAAGTGTGGCCAGTGGTCGGAGGGGGAGGAAGGGCAGAGGCAGTAGTCTATGCAGCTCCTGTGGCCGAGGGAGAGGAGAGGGGCCAACAGTATTCTATGTAGCTCCTGTGGTCGATTGGAGATGGAGAAGAGGCGGTTGAGAGTTGCTGTAGGAGGAGAGCATCCTAGAGGGAATCGAAGGGGCAGAAGGAGATATCTCATTGTCAGATGCCACGTCGAGAAGACAGTTGCTGGAGTGCCACCAGGGGCAGAAGTGGCACAAGCGCTTCGACGAGCTGTGTGTAGATTCTGGCGTACATCGGCCACACAGCGGCCATCGCTCGGATCATCCTTTCTCTGACTCCACGACTCAACTTACTAAAACTGAAAAGCTTTCGTGCGTTCAAACCGTGATATCGCGAGGTCGAGTTGCTGTGGTTGTGTTTGACGATCGGGGGCAAACGAAACCATCTGGCCCTTGACGCGTATATTAACTCTCGGTCCGCCGCCGAAAAAGTCGGCGCCAATGTAAAAGTGGCGACGCTCAGGTACATCGAGGTGTATATCTGCATTCTGCAACTTTCATCTTAGAGGCGAACAAATAATGCGCACTTCGTAGACACCATCTTTGAAGGAAACTGGGGCCTTTCGAAAAAGGTTCATGGATATTTATGTGTATTTGATCGCGAAACATCGTCCAAAGTCAAGAATAGGAAAGCCAGATTCGTCAACTGGATAAGGAGGTAGAATTTCCGGCTCACAAGCGCAGAACTGACTCTTCGGCTTAGGATTGACCTCATCGGATGAACCGGCGACGTTCGAATTCAACATAGCCTTGGAAGTACCGGGCTCGTCTTGGAAATTAGTATTCTTGTGCGAATCCGTTTCTTCCACCGCTATCATTTCCTCCACTTCATTGCTTTTCGACTCAGTTTGTTCCTCTTCATGACGTTTTCCTCCAGACGATTGCCTTTCCATCGCGTCTTTTCCATCGTCAACCGAAGGTTCTACCGTCGCTGAACTTCTTGGCGGAGAGAGATCTTTCCACGAGGAGTCCGAAGATAGCATCGGAGAAACTTCACTAGTCTCCTCGCAGAAATCCTCGCTTGGTTGAATTTTAATCTGTCGAGGTCGAAGAGAGACTGTTGACAAAGGAGCAAGGGTGGAATTCAATTCACTTGAAGCAGAGGATGTTCCATCGGATCTTCTTCTCTCCTCCTTCATGGGAAGTTTTCTCTGAGAGCGCGTTTGAACGCCGATTGGCGTCCACTCCTTCTCCACTGACTCTTGCTTCTCCATCAAGAGGGCAGCCGACTTGTCGGTCTCCTCTCGCTTCACTTTTGGCGGTCGACCACGCTTTCGTTTCTCAGTGAGAGGTTGCTGAATTTCGGTCGTCGACTTCTTTTCTGGAGATGCGGAGCTGCCAGCCGTTGAAGCTTCTTGAGGAGTGGAAGATTCGGTCATCGACGATCTTGCTCTTGAAGTTCTTCTTGCTTTCGGAGCATCTTGTAGGATTCCCTGCTCGTTGTTGAGTAGCTCAAGAAACTTCTCGTATCCACCCTCAGCTGCCAGCTTCAAAACTTGCTGTTGATTAGTCTAAAATTGTAATTGAACACTTTCTCAAAGATCTGTAGTACAAACCTTTCGGAGAGATTTCACTTCTGGTGCCTTTTTGATGTAGTTCTTGAAGGTTTCGTATAGTTTCTGACTGCTTGTTCTTCGTCTAGACGAAGAATTGTCAACGAGGACCATCTACGGACCTTTTAGGAACACAATGAAGAAGAGCAAGTTTCCTCAGTCGAGCGGCCACGGCATCGACATACGGTCGGGGTTTGCAGCTGTGGCTCGTGGATGGATTATCGGGATCTTCTCTGATCCATCCATTCAACACTCGTCTGTTTTATTTATTCTGTCACTGAGAAGAACGACTCACATGCTTGTCTTTGTCTTCCCCGTTGAAGAGACCGCCTCACAACCAAGACAGCTAAACTTTCTTTGAAGGGGAAGGAGAAACGTTCTTACAAAAAAGCGAAGTCTCTCTTCTTCCACTGATATACGTGGTTCTTGAAACGAACACTCGGCGTCTCCAAGACATCCCACACGCCCTGAAAACATCTTCTCGAAGTCTTCCGAACCGTTTCTTCGGAGGCCACGAAGGTCTCCATATCGAAGTCGCTCGGGCCCTCTTCCTCCTCTTCTCCCTCTTCTTCTTCTTCTTCACTCCCACAGCTAGTCGTGTCATTGGCGCCTTTCGAGGTCGAGGCAGTTCCTCGAGAAGATCGCGATCGAAGATTGTGACATCCCGCCCAGGCATCGACCCAATATAGGCGGACGGTCACTTTCCTCACTTCGTTCCCTGTTTGCTCGGCTTTATTGTCACCGTGGATGCGAGAGGCAATCGCGTTGCTTCCCTCACTTATCTCAATGGGACAGTTACAAATATGTGCTCGTATCGGGTTGTCCGGATCATCGAGTAATCGATTTGCCCGTGTGCGTCTGGACATAAACATCGATTTCCTTTTTTACCTATGCTCCGACTTACATGATGGCGATTGGTGCAAAAGACTTTGCCCCCTTCCTCTTCGCCATGCAGCGGCAACATCTGAAGAGGGACGCGATGAGTGAGAAGGCGAAAGAAAGACGGAGCACCTATATTTGTTGATGGCGTCAAGTTCATCATTCCTCGAAGGGTTGCTAATTGACCAGCGATAGGTCACGCTTGGATGGAGACGACTCTTCGTCTCGAGAATATTCCGTAAGTTTGTCTGCAATTAGGGCCATTTCTCTCGATGTCGATCTTCACATCATTCGTCCTCGTCGATCGGTCGTGTTCTCCGACGCTCTCCGCCACCGCTGCCTCATCATCCGCCG
>JAQIXL010001371.1:0-18673 GCA_034700245.1 Poikilolaimus oxycercus
GTTTGCTACCGTATCCTACAGTATCCATGGTGACTTTTGGATGTCACCATAGGAAGGAATTCACCGGCAGTACTGTAGATGTCTGCTGTTTTGAGGTGATTGTAAAAAACTATGGAGAAGCAACGCTTTATTTACATAATGTACAGAGATAGAAGTGGAGAGATCAAGCTGTGAGATGAAATGCATTATGCGATCGGCTGGATGCTTTGATGCTGTCGCAGCTAGGCATTGCCGATTTATTTTCGTAATTGGGACGGGACGCATCTGACCGATAAGATGATTCATCGAATCCGCTGTCAACCGAAAGTGGCTCGTTGGAATTGGAATCTTGATTGATACGCACACTTTCCAGCTCCTTTGGAGCGGGTAAGATGCCGCATGGGGTCAGCAGGCTTTTTAACTTTTTCTCCATAAGCGAAATCCTTTCGCGAAGTTCTTCTTCACTCAACTGGGGATCGTCTGGGATGCCTTGACTTTCGATTTCTTCACTGATTGATCCTTCAAGACTCTGCTGACTCAATGGTGTCTCGGAGTCGTGCAGCATCTTCTTCCACTGCTTCCAGTGTGAATGACGATGAAGAATGCAGGCGGCGAGAATCAGGAAGACGGCAATGCAGCCGATGATGCCTGCGAAGGCAAAGGTGACAATAGAGAATGGTGTAGTTGGTGGTTTGATTCCACAGTGCGGCGGCTCCTCGAAGGGCATCTTGCAGACATCGCAGTGAAGGCCGCCGATGTGATCGGCGATGCATTCGCAACGGGTCCTGTTGTTTATCGGTCGACCATGTTCGCAGTCAATCTGGTCGCACGCCTTTCCTCGCCAGCCTTTATTGCACTCGCAGCGGCCGCCTGAAGGTGCAAGTGGCAAGGAAAGTTCTCGCGTACCTTCATCTTCACCATGATTGCAATTCTTCAAGCGATCGCAATTCGCTCCCTCATAGTTGTCGTCGCATACACATCCGTCATCTTCTCGGCCGACGTAGAGACGCCCATGTGCCCCGCACTGACTATAAACCTTCGATGAGTTGCTCATAGTTGTCTGTTTTCATAGGTTGCGCCCCAAACGACTTTGCCAAAGCCAACAACAGTCTTCTAATAGCGGAAAGGCTAGTTTCTTTATGAGAAGGTGCGTCGTTTAATACGTTTCGAAACAGTCAGACTACGCCATTGAAAGGCCCGTTAATCCCGCGCGTCTATTGAAACGCTTGAGTCTATACTAAGGAACAGAGCATCACCCGGCTATTTGAGGCACGACTGTCCAACCTTGACATGTGCAGTTCACAGTGACGGCCGGTATATCCGACATCGCAAATGCACGGCGAGGGATGGTTGTCGTCGAAGTGGACACCGCGGCTGGAAATTCCGTGATCTGCAAGATCATGAGGTCAAGGCCATGCTATTGTTGTTGATCTCATGTTTTCCTCGCCAGCTGGGCCTATTTCGTTGCTAGGTTCTTATCGCCACTACTGGCGAGCCCCCGGGAGCAGCGAGCAGCCGAACAGTCTCTCACATGTCACGCTCTTAGGCGTTCTTCAGTTTCAAGGTGGAATGCGTATTTATGTAAGAATGACTGACAGCATCTCTCCGACTCGCAGCGAGAGCCTTCTCGACTATCCGGGCATCGACAGATCCCATTCAGCAGCGGCGTCCCTCCGTACAAGCATTTGAAGATTGGTTCGTTGCAGAATCTGCAAAGTATGGCGAAATGGGTAAGAATGCCAAGCCGTTATTTTCAAAACCAACGCATGTTGAGGATTTTGTGAAGGCAAGAGGCTTACCGGCCGCCAAAGCCGTCATCGCAGATACAGGGCTGAGCCTTGCGCTGGGCGCGCGAGAAGTTCAGATAGCGCGTCGACAAGCCGTTGACTGCAAGAATAGATGACTTTTTGAAGACGCCAGGAAACAAACCACAGTGTTCTCTGCACACATCGGACTCGCCTGCGGAGAAAATCTTAAGAAGACTGAGAACAAGAAGAGCGACAAAGACTTCCTGAAACAAGGATGCT
Source organism: Poikilolaimus oxycercus (assembly GCA_034700245.1). Classification (NCBI taxonomy): domain Eukaryota; kingdom Metazoa; phylum Nematoda; class Chromadorea; order Rhabditida; family Rhabditidae; genus Poikilolaimus; species Poikilolaimus oxycercus. Next base: position 2,007 of record JAQIXL010001371.1, read on the forward strand.
GAAATGATAAAAATATTCGGAACAGACCAGGTTCATGGCTTTTCGAGGATGCCCGCGAGATGTTGATGCACCTCCGCTCCCACCCACCCTTCGCGATTGCCTTCTCTGCAAGAATGATATTGGTATTACGTTCTGCAGCCAATTTTAAAAATCTTCCACAAGCACGGAGAGTGGAAAACAGAAGACCACTGCATCGTCTATGAAGAGCTCACTAGTAGATGACCCATCAATCAGAAGTTTGAATCCGATGGACTTTATCAAGACAGTCATGTGAAGGAAGCAAACAAATCCCCCTTCTACTCCCCCTCCCCGTCTCCCCTACCCCTACTCCCTCTCCCCTGCCCCCTTCGTCGACGCACGGTCAACTGCTTGCTGATATCTTTGTGAAGAAGAGGGGCCGAGGAGACAACGCAGATGACAGGTCTCGTGGCATGCATCACCCACTAAAAATCTTATCTTTATCACAAAATGGCAGGTGAAGAAACCAAGTGCTCGAACAGCGAACATTTACTGATCGACAACAGAAAGAATGCAAATGATTTACAGCGGAATCGAACCTTCTCAAGCAGGCATGACTCGAGTTCATGTTAGCACCGTCAGAACTATCGTAAAAAGACGCCCGTTTCATAACTTCCCATTCTATGACAACGAACTTATGAGAACAGCAAGCCCCACAACCCTCGAGACTGTCTTCTTGTGACCGGTTTATGAACCAGAGAACGAGCAGGCTCGGCGACGGCAGCTGCAGCGTTCCCTTTGATATCGCGAGCTTTTTTCACAGGGATAAACCTAAGGCTATACAGTAGTCTCGATCGACTTACACATCAGACGAACTGAGCGTCTCCAAGATGAAATCATTGGTTGAAACGCTCTCGTCGTTGAACAAGACGTGTTTCTCCGACACAAGCGCTACTTGGCATGCGTTTGAAATCATTTCGACGTTGACCCGAAGCTTTTCAGGCCATTTTGGGCTTTCCAACAGCCACCGGTTACTCTCATTGGACGGTTGAAGTCCATCAAAGATAATCTCACAACATTTCTTGGTCGTCCAGTCTTGGTACTGGTAAAATGTCATGGTGATAGAGTATTTTGCGCCCTCCCTTGAACCACTGACGAAGCATCCCATTGACCGTATACAGCGATGCTTTTGTACGAACGTTTTTGAGATGGATTTCTTCTGTATTTTTCAGCCTTGACAAGCCTTCGTCGGTGATCGCTGTTTCAACTAACGAGCCAGTAATCTGATGAGCAAATTAAAAATAATTTTTTCGCCAACCGCAAGCCGACGCAACAGGTGAAAGTCTCGTGGAAGTTCTGCAAACGGCTGCAGGGTGCAATCAAGATCCAGGGCCTTAGGGCGCAGCACAGAGACGAGATCGGCTATCCCAGACATCAAGCGAGAGCCTCGTGCTGCTGTTATAGCTTCATCACAGCGGCGATCCTATTAGAAGACAGGTTAGAATAAAGCAAAATTTTCGACTTACGACGATGGACAGAAACTCCATACTGATGTCGCTAATATTTTGCAGGCAGTCGCACAGAAACGTGATATTCTTATCGTCGAACGTCATCAACTCGACAAAAGTTGTGTCGATACTTGAAAATAGGGAGCAGAAAAATCCAGACAACTTAAAACCAGTATTGCTTATCTTCACAATTGAACATACGTTTGAGATGTCGATGCAATGCTTAGCGGAACCCATATGGCGACTACCAGTCCATGCGCCGCGAATATTAACCGCGCGGCTGAACATTCCTAGCATTTCGTCATCGGTATCGGCCGATTCTTCCGACACTTCTCGAGCCACTGTTTTACAGGGCAAATCCTGGCGAACTCGAATTCTAATGGGTGGTGCAAGAGCACTCCCAACTGACAGACGTTTTGACGGACCCCATAACACCTATACTGTATCAAACAGAGAATGAGAGTCAACCACATACTACAATGCGACGATTTCGAACCTTTCGCAAGCTTGGTCGCAGTTGTTGAATGATGCCTTTGAATTGCTTGCTTGCCCGTGTAAGTCGAGAGGTGTCTGCCGGTTCCAAAAGCTGAAGCGTTTGACGGCGGATTTCTGCTGGCAATTGAAGAAATAAACATCCTGTAAAAGAGTTATCTTTAAGTTAGTGACAAATGCACAACCTTTATCGGATGCGTTTGGAAGCTTCTTGTGGATACCGTACTTTAGACTCAGAGATTTTTGCACGGATTTTTTGCGCCTTTCATTTAAGGACTGCTGCCACTGCGATCGCCATCGGGAGAAGACAGAGCCGCCGGGACGTTTGCGCGTCTTGCGCAATCGCAATCTCTCGTCTTTCGACGCTAGCGATGCTGAGTCGGAGTCGTCCATATTCTGCAACTATAAGTATAGTTGGATTTCAAATTCATAAATATCCTTCCAACTATAACAAAAACACAAAATTTCGTTCAGTGAGAAACGCGACGAACGAGCGAACGAGACGTCGCCTGCATGGCTGATAAGAGCGACGCGTGACCAGCTGTGCTTCTTCGTCTTCCTCCCCGTACGTACGATGACGAGATTTTTATCATGTGCACCCTCTTTTACTTATCATTCACCGCTGTGGGTTCAAGCCCGCTGGTGTTTTCAATTTATTGAGCTTGCTAGTTTGTTGAATGTTTTGAGAACTCTAAATTAGCGACGCGTTTTAGTATGACCGTGTTTTCTAGTAGGTAACACGTAGCGCAAATGTATTGTATTGCATTGTACACTCTCTAAACTTCCTCATTCTCCCAATTGAAGTTTCCTGACAATGAGAACGTCGCATTGACCTCTTCAGGTGAGCCAAAAGAGTTATGATTTGCGTGCCACTATAGAAAGACGTAGTTTAGATGTCTTTCCACTTGCAATATTTTAACACTTAAAAATGTTATCATTTTCCGGATGCACTGGAAGAGTCGATGTCTCATCATTCTTTCGGCGATCATCACAGTATACTTGTTTCCGACGATGCTACCTTGCAAGCACGGATTCGAACACGACTACACCGACACTTATCAAGAGGGTCGAGCAATGCATGTTCCTTAAACTTGCAGCAATACACTGAATTTAAGTTGTGATTGTCAAGAAATGGCTACAGGTGACTTGTGCGAGTTTCCCGTTTGTGTTCATGGTCAACTTGTCAAAAACAACACCTTCTGCGAGTGTAACGCAGGTTTTATTGGACTAAATTGCAACCGTTCCAACCCGACAACTACCGGTGAGTCGTCTGAAGGCTATTTAGTTGTTTCTTTGCAGAATATTCAACAACTTTGCCAATATCTTCTGGTGAGAAGGAGTTATCTTCACGGAAGTGGATCGTTGCAATTATTGCAATTTGTCTTGTTCTTCTGCTTATGAGTACGAGTTATTCTAGATCGTAACTAACTTTTCAGTTACTGCGACTCTCGTCCTGGTCAAGAAAGAACTCTGTAGAAGACGATCACGAAGAGAACTGTCCGAAGAAAGCGTCCAGTTCATGAGCAAGCAGAAAAACCACGAGGAGAAGCTGTTCGAAGTTTTCGATGACAGGACAAGGTGCCGCTGTCTAACTGACATTATCTCCATCTACGAGTCGCTAAAGGAGACAAACGTCGTCCTTCTGAAGATCCTTGAAGATCTACTTGAAGCTGTAAATAAGCCCAATGCCGAGAGCATGGATACTATCAAACAAGAACTTGACCAGACGATGAACGACTATCGAAAGACAACACAACTGCTGAAGCGCGCACTGAAGAAGACGAAACAGGAGCACAATGACGATTGTCCCGATTGTGATGAATCAAAAGCCGAGCTAAAATTCCGCAACCTTCGAGTAGTGCTGCTTGCGTGCAAAAAGAAACGCGTTGAGATTCTTGCTCAACTCAACGCGAAGATGAACTTGCCAATGCTGTCAAAAAAAGAGGAAAATGGTCACCTGCCACCACCACTAACTTCGTCACCAGGCCTTCCTCCCGAAATAGAATAAAGTTTTTACAATCTGTGTTGTTACAACTTTTAAGGCAATATATTTTTATTTCACGAACATATTGTGAGTTTGAAAGGGTGTTAGCAATGAACAACGAAGACGGCAAATCGATCACTACTGTTTGATGTCTCTACGTGGAAAGCAATGTGATGCGAACTTTTTGGCGGAAACACTGAGATCGATGGGTCTGCTCGGCTCACGACGATGCCAAAGTTTTCTACTTTGTTTAGCTGAAATCTCTTGTTCTTGTCTGTATTGTGCCTACTATGAGAAATTGTCGAACAGCTCGAATAGCCAGCTGTTGTGCGTCGTCTTTGTTCAGTTCCTTCGAATGATCTGCACAAGGCCTTTGTGAGTCAATAACGATTTCACCTTGGAATAGCCGCTTTATCAGCTCCACGTCGAAACCCAGCTGGCCCTCGCATCGCCGTCTCTCAATGCCGTAAACAACAGCGGCGAAGTCCCCATAAGACGCCTAGGGATGGGCTCACATGACTCTCTAGCTGATACGGAAACCTTGACAACGCCCGAGCGCTTGACCTGGTTCGCATAAGTAAGAGGATGGAAGGGAGAATTGGTGAAGTTGTGAAGCTGTACAAACCAATCGTACATTTTGTACGTGCCACGTAGGACATCGTGGATCTCTTCAGCACACTGAATGTAATGTTAGCTGTGGTACAAAGAAAGCAACCTGTGCAGTCGATTTCACACCATAACAGTGTTTTCTCAGGATACTCTCAGTAAGAGGTCCAACATAGAGGAAGACCTCTTTGTGAAGGCGATACTGCTTCTTGCCGATAGACTACACTAACAGCTCACATTTGTTCGGCTGAGTTCGTCGTGAACGTCTCGAAATATTGAATCAATTGACGTGGAACCAAGAACTTTGGTGTCAGAACAGGTCGCGCATGTGTAGTGCATGTATACACAGCGTGAAACGTCTCTTCGAACCATTTCAATAAAGTTCTGTAAGACTTCACTTCAAGAAACTGCAAATAATCTTACCGTCATAAAGGCCGTAAAGTTGTTGCTTGTGTGGGCAATATTAAACGCGTGCCGAGTAAAGTTGTCGGCAAAGATGGTTTCATAGATTTCACCGAAGATGCCATCGATGGAGTTCTGCGAGCAAAACGAACACTGCGCCTCCTGAGTTTCATAGTTCGGCTCGTTCTTTCTGCTCTGTGACAAGGCTTTAGGAGCACCAAGTAATAAACTATTGCTAGACTAGTGAAAGCTGCGCATGGCTTAGTATCATTATCCCATTTGTCGAATAAGTCTGCATATTTGACACCGTATAAAATGCGATTTGACCGTCGAGTTGTTCGAGTTCGACGCTTGTTGTAGCGTACAGCAGCTTGGTGCCAAATTCTGCAAGTATTCGGTTTTGACCAGCTGTGAAGCTTACGTTACTGCTCGCCGATTGTTGATCTCATCACAAGACGAGGCGTGGATCAAGAAATTACTTTCTGTCTGAAGAAGAGCATCGTTTACTTTGATTCTGCAAACCTTATCCCCAAATGTAGAAGCTTTTCTCAAATCGTCAACAGCAGTTGAACTCAACTTCAGATCACTTTCAAAGCAGTCAAAAGTCTTGATGTCAGCGAGAACGCTGAACAAAACTGTCAATTTCAGCAATGTCGACGCCATCAACGCCATGCGTTCTTGTCCTTCGTCTAAAAGCCAGTTGACACATTTGCTCCTTGAGAAAATCTTCTGACACGCTCTGCCCAATGCGTTTGGCACACCATGGAGCGCACTGTGTGAGTCTTTATATTTCACAACTTGCATTATTACGATTTCCAAATACACTGTATAATCGACGAGCTGTTTTGTGCTTGTGTGCCTTGAGGCACACAGATGGATTACACAAGACTCGGTCACACGGTCAAGGGAAAATAGAGAGATAGCAGACAAGATGGCGGTCACGAAGGCACGAGACGCGTGATGCAGCTAGCAGTAAAGAATGAAGAATCTAAACCAAAGTGAGGGGTCGATGGCAACAGTAATTTCGTGGGCTCACGTATAAAAGTCGCCGTCAAGTTCAAATTCAGGGGAAACGATGCGCATTGGATTTTTAGTGTAGAAAATGGGCTCGTTATTCGATCGGATGCCGAGAATCGTGTAACGCACGGCACCCAGCCGCTGTCGAGCTTCGATGAGCTGAGAAAAATGTGCAGCTGAACATTGCGCTAACCTCAATTTGAGATCGAATCGCACCGACCATCCTTTCCACGTTGACATTGTTCTTTGCTACCTCGTGCGCTAAAGACATGCTAGGCGACGGGGACCTACAAATGTGTGACCAAAGATGGTGCGGCAGACGCAGAAGGGCCGAATGAATTTCGCATTTCGAAACGTCAGCACCATGTACGAAGTAAAACGCATCACCGCCTAGAGATTCCTATGTCCGAGGTTTCGATTTTCACTCCTTCCTTACCAGTAAATAACGTCGAATATAAGTGCCTGCGCTATAACTAACGACGACATTTTCAGAAGTAGCGCCAGTTATTGAGATGAGGGTGAAGTCGTAGCCTTCGTACTTTCGTGTGATTCGTTGAAGGAGAGCATGGTCAATCTTCAGTGCGATAGATTGGTTGTCAAACTGAAATAATTGTCACCAACCTTATTCCCTTCGTGGCGAAGATACGCGCGAACAAAATTGGGAAAATAAACCCGAAATTCATCTCTTGCCAAACGTTTCGCTGCATGCAGTTTGAGGCTGAGCATATGAGGATCTTCTTTTGGATTGGTTGTCTCAATCTTTCATCGTAATGTGTTCAATTAACTCAAAGAACACACGAAAAACTTACTCCCAAGCATGGCTTGGCTCGTTGGCTACAGAGTTGCAGATCCTCCTCGAAGATTTTCATGACTTTCTAAAAACAGTTCTTAACTGCAAAAAATTGAGACTTGAAGCACGCTCGTCTGACTACCAGAGACAGCGACGAGGTGGTTGATGAGATCGCGCTCAAACGCCAGTCGAGCGATCTGGCGATAGGCCGTCAGAGTTTCAGAATTGTCTGTGTGACAGAATCCCTGCGAAGGTGAATGAAATAACAGTAATTCATCAGCGAACCGATAGCCGACACGTTTCAGCGTTCTGAATCCAACTATGAAATTGCCATAGAAAGCCGACTATGAGACGAATTCGCTTCTGAACGTCGTGATTAGGCGATGATGACAGGTCCTCGACGGCCAGTGCCGTTTCGTTTTTCCATTCTCTATGTAAGACTCCAATTACATCAGGATCCTTACCCTAGAAATTCCTTCAATTCGACTCCGTCGTAGTTATCCACCACGCATTCGAACACCAGCTCCTAACAATAAGGAAAACAGTTGAGAGAGTTTTATGAACGCACAGGTTCGGCAACAGCAAGCAACTTTTCAGCTGCTTTCTTCGGCGAATCAACAAAACTGCAGTTCGACAGGGCGAAAGATGCCGGAATGAATATTAGAGCAAATTCAATGAGCATATTCCTAATATCACGAAAAAACAGAGGAAGAAGTATTGAAGTCTGCAAGCGAACGTCGCACTGAGCAGATCCTCGTGTCTTATCAGTTTGGGCAGCGTTCCAAATTTCGCATTGACTTGTTTTTGTAAGAAATCGACGTACGTCTTTTCCAGAATTAGCTTCGGTTGAAAGTTGCCAATCTGGCAAAAACGAGACAGTTCGACGAAAAAAAGCGTTCCTCAGTGTTGCCCGGACGTGACAAAAATTCGAAAATATTTATGCAAACGAAACGTTTTGTACAAGAGACACAAGATTAGTCACGGTGAATTAACTTTTACGCCACGAAAATTATTGCCCGGAGGGTCTTCGAAATCACTTGGTGTGAATGGAGGCGCATCCATCTTATCGTCCACCAGAATACCATCTTGCTCTAATTCAGCATATCCACTGTCGGTGGAACGAAATTCATCACAAGTTGTTCCATGTGCGTTATTGCATTTGAAGTTGAGCAATTGAAGTTTCATTATCGCAATCTTCGAACGCAGCTCCGCTTCGCTAAATTTCGTTATTTCGGCTGTTGATGATTCTTGCTGATTCTCGACATCGTAAGTAAGGTCCGATTGTGAAGAATTGAGGCTTTCATCATTTGACAGCTTTTCTTGAGGCTGAAGTCTCGCGCATAGTCGGTAGCGCCAAATGATTGCTGCGGCAATGAGAATAACGACAAATAAAGCGACCAAAATGGGCAATAAGTAAGTCGGGTTTGTGGCAGGCTTCAGGCCGCAATATGGAGGTTCTGAAAAGAAATTACCATAGACACTAAACGACGGAACCTTCAAAGGGCATCCGACAGACGTGGCAATGCAAGCCTCCGATGTGCTCGGCAATGCATTCACAGCCGGTTTGGTTCTCGTTTGGTCGACCGTGTTGACAGATGATTTGATCACACGCCTTGCCTTTCCAGCCATAATCACACTCACAGCGGCCGCCTGAAACTCTCTGTTTCGAAAGCTTCCTTGAATGAAATACCTTCGTCTTCGCCGTGTACACAGTTCTTCAAGCGTTCACAGTTCTCTCCTTCATAGTTGGCTTCACAAACACAACCTTCGTCCTCGCGACCGACAAACAGCTTTCCGTGGGAGCCGCATTGGCTGGAAGTCATAATGACAACAGAAGCATTCTTTACCTTGACATATGTTGATCACAGTGCCGTCCGGTATAGCCCACGTCACAAATGCACGGGGATTGATGACTGTCATCGAAGAAGATGCCACGACTTGGAATTCCGTGATCTACAATCCCAATATCATTATCCTGATTCTTCATGTCATGTTTATTCTTGTTTTTCCTCGTTTTCCATGTAGGAGATGGCAAACAGCCGTTATCTCTTCACTTTCCAGCAGCTGACAATGGGTGACAGATGAGCAGGAACCCCCAGAAGAAGCGGACTTTGTGTTTGCCCGTTCTCTCGTGTGTTGTGAAAGAAAATGAACGTTTTCGTGGAAATCGACATACAACAGCGTTCCGATTCACAGCGCGATCCCTCGCGGTTCTCGGGGCAGTGGCAAACGCCGCTCATTAACGGCGTTCCGCCATTGAGGCAACGGAAGACAGGACGATCACAGTACCTGCAATGAATTTTTTACGAAATGAAGATTGAGTTTTTGTCTTCTTTGCTAGAGTGAAAGAACAGTGATGCGCTTACAAGCCACCAAATCCAGGCTCGCACAAGCAGGGCTGTCGTCGATACTGTATTTCACTGTAGCGCAAGTAAATTGTGTCGAGTCCTTTTACTAGAAATATCAAACCAATAATAAACGGCATGTCCACGAACCACACTTTCCCTGACACTGCGTCAGTTCGGGATCCATTGACTCTGTTGAGAAGAGAAGTATGAGAGCCACGCTGACTTGGAGCGCTTTGCGAAAGCGATACAGTAAGCGAAATTCCGCTTCTAGTCGAGAGATGAGGCGACTAAGCGGAAGAATAAAAATCGATACGTTTGCCATTATCGAATGGGTGTGTTCGACTCTTCGTCACGTTTCAGACTCAAACGACGGTTCTTCCAGCTGCCTGAACGAAATCAAATGAGCGTCATATCGTAACTGTTTGGAGCGCCGACAGAATGCTTGAATTCAACGCAAGAAAGAACATGAACATGCACTGGACGAAAACGCTTGAGGCCAAGAAGGAGAAAGCCAACAGGCTCTGATAACGTGCAAACCGACAGGCACCCAGGCTGCAACCTTGGTAAACATGGAACTTGACAAATGCCGTTGCTTCAAGATTCACAGAAATTGTGCAATTTCGCAACAAATACTGGGAGACTTCTCGGCGCCATCTTGTCTTAGGATGACTATTGACGTCAGAACCCGTGACGCCGCGTGATATGGGAGAGATAAAAGCCTCCGTCAGTGAATAGTGAAGCAAGCAAGACCTGCGAAACAAAACAGTGTTTCATTATTTTCCTCAATTTGTTTTTCGTCATTACAAGCGAACAATTTGTAACATTAGTAAACTAGGCAATGTACAATACATAACTTTCACAATAATAAAGCGTATCATATCATAGTAGCCCTGTACATAAAAATTATCACAAAAACATTGACACAGTTCATCGAGGTTGTGGCATGAATGGTGGTCTGGGTGCATTTTGCATGCTGCAATAATACGAAACGGGGAGATTCACGGTTTTGAACTGGTAAATTACTTGTCAGGATTCGGCTTCGTGTAGACTTGCACAGCCGCTAAACACCGATGAGGAAAGCTAGCGCGATTAGGAGGCCGAGCACCATCTGAAGGCTACCCTTCTGTTTTTCACCCAATTCTTCGCCGTCGTCTGGCGGCGGCGACGGAGTTGGTGGAAGTTGCGAGAAAGGATGATGGTTGGAGCCGAGACGCACACTTTTCGAGACTACAGTGTCATTCTGTTCGTGGTGCAAGAGACCTAGAAATGAAGCTTGGCTGGAAGAAGAAGAAACCATTATCGAATGTGGTCCCTTTTGCCATGAGTAGATAGTATGTGGCTGATGAATCGGGGAAGAAGAGATAGGACAGCAGACCAGCTCCAACTTTTCCCTCTACCCACTTTTTGTTAATGTCGACAGAAACTAAGCAGTAGAGATCGCCGTCAACAATAGATGTGTTGCTAGTAGTCACAACGAGTTGATTCAGCGTCTGCAGGGAACAATTTGCGGACAAGAACAGAAACCAACCTCGTTCCAGCCCGGGATACGCATGTTGGTCGGCCCCGTGCCATTGTTCCATGATGATCGTCCAACAAATTGTCTGCCAAGACTCGAGATCCACGAGCATTCAATGACTGGTTCATTGCCCTGGAAGAGTAATCTTGCAAAATGTAAAGAAAACCATTTCTTCGTCTCTCGAGAAGCCCACGGCAACGTATGCATTTTCTGCGCTGACATTCGAAGCGAAGAGCTCAATAGTTAGAGAAACCAGCGTGAATTCAAGAGAAACAGAAAGACCAAAATCTGTTACAAAGCAACTCTTATTGGTGCCACATCCCCGGGTGTCGAGGCGTGATAAAACCTGAACACAGAAAAGGGAGTCGTGAAGACCTAATAAAGACTTACCAAACCAGGCAGAAGCAAAAACAAGCAAATCAATTTCATCTTCCGTACTCGATTGTTGCTGAAACGGCCACTGCGAAGGTCGAAAGGGCACCCACCGGCTTAGCGCCCGTTTAATCTTCAGAGCATTCTCACCGTCCTTCGGAAGGTAAGCCCGAGAAGACGAGACGCTAGCTGATCGATCACTGGGAATTCCAGGCTCCCGCGACCCCGTACTCTCTCTTTCGAGATAAACCTTTCTGATTGTAAATGGACTCGGCGGTTTCTGACGGAAAAGGGCGATTTTTGGTGCAGATGTCTTGAACTTGTGATTTTGCCAATTTTATCGATAAAGGCATGCAACCAAATGTACACGGATCCGAAGGTTAGAAGCAGAATTGGCTGAGAGTTATATCGCAACGGAAGTGCCTCCTCTGTTGGCCGTATCCGGCGAACCGGACTCGTTCACTCCAGGACCACGCTGAGGTAGAGGTAGGGCTTCGTGGAGACGCGACTCAAGCTCTTCGTTCAGGATCTCAGGAGCAGCTTTCTTTTCTCGTTCCAAGAATTCGAGGCGCTTTTGAAGTTGTGAGTATTTCAACAAGAGTTGCTCGTAAGTTAGCGACTTTTGATCCGGAACGCCGTTCTTTGCATCCAAGCTTCGGTAGAGTTTCTTGCGGCGTTGGAGGTGGCAAGTGAGCAGAACGGTAGCGATGACTCCCATCACCAAAAGAAACAGGGCAAGAATGGGAACTATGAGCCATGTGCCAAACAAGGCCTTCGAGCTCCTTCCGCATTGAGGAGGAACTGAAGAATTTCTTTGTCGTGTGCGTATTTCTCACCCTCGAAGAAGTCCGCACAGACGTCACAATGCTTTCCGCCGATAAAGTCGCGGTCGCATTCGCAAGCGCTTCGATTGCTTGCCGCTTTGCCGTAGACACAAACTATGTGATCGCATCGCTTCCCGGTCCACCCCTCATTGCAGTCGCAACGGCCGCCTGCAAACAGCTTTTTCACGCCTTGTTCTGTTTCTCGCCTTCGTCTACTCCATTCACACAGTCCTTGAGTCGCTCGCAGTTTAGTCCTGTGTAGGCTTCATCGCAGTGACAGCCCTCCTCCTCTCTTCCGACGTAAAGACGGCCGTGGGCGCCGCATTGACTGAAACAATGTCATTGTTCAACGACAATGAACATTCCGTTTTGGAACACAGAGCCTTTGTGTTTGCAGTCTCTGATTATGATTCATGCTTTGAACACAAAGTCTGTGTTTGAAAACGTATTGGCGCCAAAGTCTGCCCTAATTTCGATAAGAAAAAGTATGCGAGGGCAGTTGGTCATCGACGATCAAGCACGGTAAATCGCGATTGGTATTTCCGCCCAGACGCACGATTTACCCTATTTTGTAAGGATGAGAGAGCAAGACCTGCTTAGATGAAGTTCACAGTGCCGGCCCGTGTAACCAACGTCACAGATGCACGGACCGCCGGATGAGTCCGAATCCCAGGCGATACCGCGACTAGAGATGCCATTGTCTATAAGCTGTTTCGTTGAGTCTAACTGTAGTCTGCCATCAGAAAGTTTTTGTTCCTAGTCTTATCACCACCATCTTCACGAGAAAGGTTCTCACGACAAAAAAAGGATTGAAAGCCACTCACAGCATCGTTCACTTTCACAACGAGCCCCTTCTCGATCCTCGGAACACTTGCAAACGCCGTTGCTCAAAGGCGTACCGCCATTCAAACAACGAAACGATGGCTCATCACAGTGCCTGAAAGCGTCCACTTCGTCAACATATTGATTGGCCCGGCGAAAGTCACGCGATGGTTCAGCAGCGAGTGATAAGAATCATCCTTTACCTTCCAGCGAATCCAGCTTGGCACAGACATGGCTGCAGATGGTATTCCCGAGTTGTGAAATTCAGACTTTTCGTTGAGAGACCATGCACTAAAAGCTTTTCAGTACTAACTTGAGACCGAATTCCTACCACATGGTCCCTGGCACGTATCGGCACTTGCTTTAAGTATAACTGAAGACACCAAGAAGAAATGTGCAAACTTCATGTAAACTTATTGCAAGCATAAACAATCAAAAAAAAATGTCAATGTTTTTCGTTCGCAAGCAAACGTCAACTTGCGAGAACGGGCGATGATGAAAGAGGGCGAGATAGGCTAACTCTGGGCTGAACATAGAAGATGAATCATTCAATCAACATACGATGATCGAGCTTTCTTACGTAAGTTCACATCACATTAACGTCGATGTCACGAGCGAGGGAGCGCACATTGATAAGAAGGCATTGATTGAAGGTGGAGCCTGCTTGAAAGGTGAAATGAAGGCATTGCATTTAGGATAGCAAAAAGCAAGCGTCTCTTTGGATAATAATTATCGTGAACAGCTCTGTATTGGCAAAGATTTTATTGTGCTGTTAGTGAAACGCATCAAACGAGAGAGTGGCGTTGCTAATCTCTTTCTCATAATCACAAAAATCACGGCGCAAGTCGGCATTCTTCGATTTCTACAAAGTTTTTGAGTTTCTTAGTAACTGACTGACCGTTACGTAGGAATCTCAACTGTTTATCCCCAATTTTATCATAACCGTCGGGACAAACTCCGGTGTGAAAGCAGATGAAGGTTAGCAGACGTTCGATGCGAACCATTCGAACTTGTTGCACATAAGTTCCAATCCACTACAAGGTAAAGATTGAGAAGAACACTTCCATTGGAGCACTTTTCCATATTCGTCGTACATATGACTGCCCCCGGTGAGAAGGTATCGAACAACATGACGACCTTTCTCGTTAATCTGGATAAAAGGCGATCCACTGTCACCCTAAAAGTTTCAGCGCATTATTGAAGCATCGCAAGGAGACATGCATACCCCATTCACAGTCCACATCTCCTCTCTCACTGGGAATCGAACCATTATGATGTTGAAATCGCAACGAAGATCATCTGGCTTATCCTAAACGCGAACAAATTGTGCTTCAAATTCTAACACACAGTTCCACAATACTTTTCGTCAATTTCATCAGTTATTGTCTGTACATAGGCCCTGTACTTGATATAATCCTTACGTCTCGCTAGAAATATCTTGTTTTGGGCAAAAGGCAACAGACAGTCTGTTCCGCCAGCAAAAAGATGCACATTGGCCTTTACACTAGGAACCTGAGAACCATTTGTGAGACAAGCGTATGTGACGTTCTCATCCAGCTCAACCGGGCTTGCCAAATGCAGAATGGCAATATCCGTGTGCATTTCGGCCTAAAGAAGGTTCAATGTTAGAATTTTGTGTGTTTAGGAGAATAACTTTCTTCCTCTGCGTTTCTTTCACGGCGGAAGTCAGCCGATATTCCAAAGACATGATGATGTTGGCAACATGTACCACTTTTTGATGTCGATCCGCCGATTCACAATAGTACTGCAAAACATTTCATTCAGCATTTTGTTTGGCTCACTTGTGTTGATGCAAATTCTTTTTCCGTGTTATAACAGTTCGAGTCGTAATGAACGCGATACTTTTCTGGTGCTGGGGATAGTCCCCAGCGAGCTTGCTCTTCAGGGTTTCCGCTGGATCAATTACGTTTTCCTTTTGCTAATGACAAACAGACCCTGGAATGAGTCTTGTGTTCTTAAGGTGAACGCAATGTGCAGCAGTGAGAACATGCCAGGGTGAGATGAGGAAGCCGCTGCACTCCGGCTCTCCGATAGGGGCGTCTTGGTTCGAGATCATCACGAAGTATGGAGCTTCACCGCGAACAATCCGCCTTCCGTTTTCCATTCGAGGCCTGTCTGATAAACAAATTGATGAACATTGCCTGACCGGGGAATATTTTTGACAGTTCCACACGTATCCTGTATCTGCTCGTTTTCCAGTGCTGATAGTCGTTTGAAAGCCGGCCTATTCTCATTCTCCTTCATACTCTTCCGATGGCTTTCGAAGTTCTCCTAATCACCCTTTGAAGATAAAGGTGACATTACAATTTCTTTAAAGCCTTCTTGAGTGTTGCGAAACGCTCCAGTAGCAAGTCGAAGCGTTTCAGTGGTTTTCTCAGCAATCGTTCTTGTTGGTGCTAAAAAATTGGGGCCTTTAGCTCATTGTCAAAAAAGCTACTAAAGGTCTCATAATCAGTCCAACGAAAATTCTTGACGTCCTTGTACTCGTCGTATCCATTTCCACAAACACCCGTGTGGAGGCAGACGAAGTCATGAAGGGCCGAGCCTCGAATTATCAAATTGTAAAACACCTAAAGGAGCATGGCAATCCATATGTTTAGCTTACGGTCCCAGCCATTTGTGCAGCAAAAATGCCTCCAGCAAAGATTCGTCCTCCCTCACCGGACACTTCAATTGCAGCACCGAGGTCAGCCTGCGATGTTTTTCAACTTTATAGCGCGTCTAACCGTCGACAAAACGTGTGCTTCCTTTTCTTCATGAACTGTTGCAGTTTGACAGGCAGCGAGGCGGTCGGGAAATTTCTTCAAGCATGCCTAGAAGTCGATGGTCGTGACTGTTTTCGTTCGCATTAGACTTTCACGATTCTTCGGTTGCAGCATTTTTTCTGTTGTTTTTTAAAGATATAGTATTTTGTATTTTAGCAAACCTCCTTTGCCAAGGCCTGTTAGACCACCGTTAATTGCGCCCAATTCCGCAGAGGCAGGCGGCATACAAATAGGACGAACGTTCTCATTAAATTCGATGTTCGACATCAGCTCGAGGTTCATTATGTTGAGGCTTCTCTGCAAAAAATCCGTCCTTCGCTTTCTCTTACCCCCTCTTTATTGCAATCTGTGTCGCAGTAGTGTTTGATGGCACGAATAACGGGCATCGTGGAGCTTCGTACTTCAGTAGCTGGGCAGCTCTAAAAATTGTTGAACTCTTGTAATAACTGCTTACTTTATACAAATCCGTCGAGTCTTGCGTACTCACATCACTTGAATTGAAGCAACGCGAGCCATATGTGACGGATAACTGCGAATACTTGCCGAAACTTATCAAAAATGCTCGCATTTGATCGCCTTACCCTTGAATACAAAAGAAGGGCGCCAGGACGTGGCGACTCGAAATCAACACTCCCGGGCACGCACCGAGAAATGTTTCCTTGTATGTCTTTCTGGTAAATGAAACAGCCGACCATCAAAAACAGAACATTTGATTATGAAAAAAAAAGATCAAAAGCGTGCCTTGCGTCTTCCAAGGTTTCCGTGACTGTTGTAAGGCCAATAGCGACCGCGACTGTCCAAGGATGGAGAGAATTCGTTCGTAGACGAGAACCTCCGCTTCTGCGAGATAATTTCAACTTTGAAACCCTCAAACGATTCTTCGATTCGTCGACCGCATTTCTCTTCCAGCTCGCCAGCCTCGGGTTTCGTGAGCCGAAGCAGTGGCAGCTGGGTGAGAAGGTTGTTCAGGAAATTATCTTGTGAGCATTCGTCGTTGAATTTTCGAATGTTCTTTGGTAACACTTTCAGATCGCCTAGAAAAGTAACAAAAAACGTTGGACGAACCGTTCAGGTAATACATAGCTCTGCAGACCCTCTCTGGTAAGTGGCCGACAATAACCGATTGACCAACAAATGAAGTGGTAGTAATGCGGCAGATATGTAGCAAGTAGAGTTCGCAATCGGTTAGAAAAAATCGGTTAAACGGTTAATCGGTTAATCGGTTATCCCAATGAACCGGTT
>JAQIXL010001372.1:0-18663 GCA_034700245.1 Poikilolaimus oxycercus
ATTTTTCAAAGTTCATCAAATTGGGGCGTTTGCAACTTTACAGGGGTAATCAAGTACGCTGGTTTCGAAAATCGATGTTTTAGAACGCGGTTAAGTGATGAAAAGCCTGCAACGGAGACCGTCTTGTCGGCAAGTTTGTTCTACGAGAAGTTACGAGCGTTGTTTTCCGCCGCGGGCTTCACTTTTCGGCCTACCCATTGGCATCAAAAGATGCAGCTTTAGGAGGGCTACAACATATCAAAAAAGGAGCTGCGACCCGCCAAGCGATGGAGTAAAGGGTCCTGGAATACGGTATTTTCCTCCTCCATCAACGCCAAAAATGATCATTTTCGGCGTTTTTAAATTTCCAACTCAGGATTTCAACAGTACAGGGTCATTCAGCGCTGAATTCTGACCCAGGAGACAATCGCACCCGATTTTTAGCGGCAAAGCACAAACGACAAAAAAATTTTCTTCAAAACGGGGTATTTTCAGGACCAAGATTTTCATTTTCCCTGTATTTTCAACAGAAAGCAAAAACACATAAGACTGTCGGAACAAAAAACACTCCCCGAGGGATGGGCTAGGCAATGGCACCAAGACCCGGAAAACTGGAAACCCACTGGAAATACCCTCTTTGACAGCTCTGTAGAACGAGTTTTAAATCTTTGTTGCGATTGGGAATTCTGCGCGTCTTGCCGCCGAACACAACCTGCAATATTTTCCAAGGAGCGCTGTGTGGCTTAGAATTTCTTCATGCTAAATCACTTATTCATCGTGACATAAAACCCGTAAGGACAAGCTTTCTGAATCTATTCTTTTTTACAAGGAAAATATTTTACTAACTCTTGGACTCAAGGCAAAAATAGGTGATTTTGGATTGGTTACTCATTCGAGATTGCGAACGCACACACTAACACCAGGCGTTGGGACGACGCATTATATGGCGCCTGAAATATCTGACGAGAAATACACGTCGGGAGTGGACATTTACAGGTAGAACACTCTTCCGAAATATGAGCATCTTTCTCTTTAGCCTAGGAATTGTGTTTCTCGATATATTTATCTCTTATGGAGTGGTCGAAAGCACTGAACGGACCAAGTCGCTAAAAGCTTTCAATCAGCATGGATCAAGCTTAACGTGCCGATGTACGATTTCCAGGAAACACGCACAGCCACGTGGAACTCTTTATTTGAAGCCCTTCGTTATTCCACCACACTCACGCATCAGCACCGTTCTAACCTCCGCCCATTAGTTGAACTAATGATTCAACACGATTCTAATTCGCGATCAACTGCAGCTCAGTTGCTTCAGGGGGAGAGTTTGCCCGCAGTTAGCGAAATATTTAAGGCGAGCAATCTTTAAGAGTGCCCTAGAGAGCATTGTTTTAGGGCCTAAACTGTCTACATTATGCCAAATTTGACATGCTTTCTAGTCCTCGGCAAAGAGATTTTCGCGATTGTAGAACCGCCATAGATCCCATCCAAGAGCTGCAAAGAAACGAGACAGCGATCGCAGCACTCCAACAAAAGATCGCCGATATAGACAGGAACGAGCTTGATATGGTCAAGCAACGCGAATTCGACAAGCTTATTGTTCAGCTCAATAAATCTACAAAAGCCCTTCAGGTATTCTTTATCGCCAGCAAACATTGTAGGCTTATCGCATTTCGACCAACAAGACAGGAAATAGAGCAATTGACGTCTCTGGAGACGATTGCAATCAAATCATGGGAAGACGACACGAAACTCTCACAGAGTTTGTAAAAGAGTCTTATTGTTCGTGATAGTTATCATAATTATGGTTCAGTGAAAAGTTGGAATCGGAAACATACACCCTCTCAAAGACTATAGCAATGGCATCTCCTGAATCGCTCAACACACCCACGCAACGACAAGATTTTCAACGATTCGAAGAATATTATACGGCAGCATCTAGTGAATTGTTGCTTCACTACATTGGAGTAGATCGAGCTTTATTCGATGACCTTGTGGCTGGGTGTGGAGCGACCTTCGAAGACTATCCGCGAGTCAGATGTGAGGACCTTACGACACGACAAGCGTTCTGCGTCTACTTGCGATACTTGACAAGCGGTCCTACGTTGGATGAGCTGAACGCCGAGTTTTATATCCACGACGATGGAATGCTGTTACACGCTGTAGCGCTAGCCATTCGGAAAAGTCTTCAGGCAAAGGAACTGCCAATGCCGAAAGAATAAGACTGGCGAAAGGCTGCTAACAGATTCGCTGTGAAGTATAGCTTTCCGAGAGCATTTGGAGCGCTTGGCATTAGATGTCAAAAGGTTAAGACTCAGGTCGAAAAAGAAGGATGTTATCGTCTGGAAGATCTCTTTGTATTGCTGGTCGTGGATGCGGATGGACGAATTCTTTTGCACGACTGCGATCAGCTGAAGGAAAACCAAAATAGGAATAATGATGATTTGGATGCCGCCCAAACGGCCGTTGAACAATTCTTTATCCAAAGCTGGTCGTGCAACTACATTGCCAGACTTCCGGATCTTTTGTTTCCCAGAGGCATGAACCAAGGACGACTGAAAGATGTCCCGCATGTGGTGCTCGTTGATTCAAATTTTCCTCTGACGAAATTTACAGTGCGTCGCATTACGCAGAAAAATTATCCAGAAACCGAGAATCGAGCTCTCAATAAGATTTTCGATCGGTTTGAATTTTGTGAGGCTTTTTAAAGTTATTTCTAGTGCACATGCGGTTATTGACAAAACCTTCGAAATCATTTCAAGAAGATTCTTCATATTACAGCATCCATTGAAGGTCTCAACTGTAAACGAGGCGAAGACGATTCTTGTCACAACCCTTGTGCGTTTTTCAATCATGATGAAGAATTTTGCAGATTCTGCACAATCAGCTGCAACGGTCGATGAATTGTGAAACGTTATCAGTTCAAATTCAAAGTCGAAAATTTGATTCGCCTGGTAAAGGCCTGCACCCTCTTGCATGAAGTACTGAATTTGATGTCGCTAAAGCTCGGCTACACCGCCGCCAAATTGCAGCTTTTGTCCATGATAACGCATACCCTATGTTCAACCGGATTTCATTGTAAATACGGCGTATCCTGAGACTAGTACCAAAATTGGTTTACGCGATCCTTCGAGAAGTTGGTAAACCGATTAACGGATAAAGAGCTTTTTTCTCATACACCAGAAACCGAGAAACCGTTTTTTTCCAAGCCGACGTGGAACTTTAGCATGAACGACAACGCACACCTTATTAGTGATAGACCTTCTGCCGATTTCCGCCTTTGAGCGTCAAGGATGCGACTGGTACTGACTCGTCCCGCTGTTGCTTCAGACGTTCGAAGTAGCGATCCGTCTCATTAACGACCTAAATCGTTTTCTCTTGCTCAGTAACCAGTAGAGTTGGCTATCAAATCGAATCGCTATCGAAAATATCGAAAATAGAACGAAGGTGCATATCATGTTTCCACGCGTTTAAGACACACCAAAACATTCATCTCTATAGCACTCTTGCAAGCTTTTGCGCGCGCTACGCGCCCAACCTCATAATTCAATTTGATTTGATTAACAATTACTGGAACGCTTGCTCAAGACGAATACACTTGTGAGAATGATTGGCAATCGGGCAGCAACAATGACGACGATCTCAGCTGCAAGGGCCACAAAGAGAAGGGTGAGATTGTGGTGGTAGAGTGTGTGGCGACACAAAAAGTAAGCCGCAAAGCAGTGAATGCCAATGGTAAAAACCAGAATAGGAATCTCCATAATTATCATCAAATAAGTGAAACATGAGAATGGCAGCGAGCCTTCACGAATCAGCAACACGGCTGACGCGTTCAGACTTCGCAGCATGCTTTTCTGCTTGCTTCGTCGATGAAAAACGATAATATTTTTGCTAATATTTATGCACAAGCGATCTCTGACGAAGACAAAGAGGGCACGTCAATTGTTGACTTCAAGTTCTCTCAAGACCTAAAACACGGTGGTGTCCTCTACAGCTTCCCTAGCCACCTCCTTTTCAGAATTCCTCCAGCCACATGTTTTTGGAAGTTATTTTCCACGACGGCTAGGTTCACCTGCTTGCTTGATCTCCTTGATCGACCACTGTTTTTCGAGCATTGCGAAGTACGCATCCGTGGTGACCGTTGGAGCTACCTATAAAGTATGATCTCTGCAAAGTCGACAAGCCCACCTTTGCAGATTTGGTCAGTCCACCTGTTGATGAACTAGAAGACGGAAAACAGCAAACAAAACGTCGTCTCAAGAAGTCTTTCCCTTTTGGATGCCCAAAAACTAGAAAAGCTGCCGTGAGGGGCAGATGCCTTAAATTCAATAGAACTCTTGAGATAGCAAACGTTTCGCAAGCGCCGGCAAAGACCGTTTCAATGATAAGTTTGTGCTTCTCATCCGAGTAATCATAGGCAACAAAGAGGACAGCACAGAAAACATCGACAGCTGTTGAGATGTAGGCCATTATCTAGAAGAGGTCGAATTTCAATGGCCAACTATGCAACATACCGTTAACATCCGGGCCAATCGAATATTTTCCACTAGTTGAAAGCGAGTATCGAGCGTATCGTTGAGATCGAGATTGTGTCGCCGACGCATATTCAGCGTGACAACAAGCTTCGTTGCCTGTTTTCCAAAATCAAAAAGTTCTCTTGTTTGACTTACAAACATCGATCCAATCATCGTGACGAAAATGCATGCCATTATGCTAGCTCTTATCAGCTGATTGCCTAAGAGGAAACTCTTCGCGAAAATATTTTCACGAACCAATTTCGTAAATGTACGAGACAACAAGTGAAATCATCGTATGCACAATAATGATAGATGCGCCGATCCATGTTCTCGGTCGTTCTTCATAGTCGCTGACAAAACAGGTTGCCGCTAGTCGCTCGGCGGTAATCGTCGGCAGTCGGCAAGCTTCAAGACCACAAGCAACAAGATACGTCACATCCAAAACGTAGAGCACATCTTCAGAGACTGAAGATGTGAAAAAGAAGTTGTAAGGTTAAGGCTTGCAACCATTTGAGACGAAGCACAGAACAATCTTCACAAGTCGACCAACAACAATAAGGCCAACAGCTGAAATGGCAAAGAACACCGCAGTTAGATTACGATGATAAAGCGCATGATACGCTAGAAAATACGTAGCAAAAATGTGGAATCCGATGCCGAATATCAGGATTGGCACTTCAAATATCAATATTGCCATAACTGCCGGCGAATAAGGCAGCGAATTGTTTCGCAGACCCAAGACGACCGACGAGTTCAGCGTTTGAAGCATCTTCTGCGCCTAGGCCTTCGTCCACTAGAGCATGGTTATATCTTAAATCCCCGCGTGGTAACATCTCACAGGGAGGGAATTCATGCGCCTGTTTTGGATCTGAAGTCTTTCGCCATAATAATGAGAACGGGAGAGGTCTTGAAAACAAAAAAAAAGCCTCCCAAATCTCCCTAGACGAGCTCGTACGACCGAGAGTCTATTGCGCTCAAGTGGCGAATCAAGCAAGTCAAGCAAGAAGGATAGACAGCCGAACTCAGAGATCTGGTCACAAAAGCGCTAAAAGGCACATTTATGATACGCTGAAACTCTCTTTTCAGTTGAACGCTTGAAATACTATGTGGTTTGCGTCTACTATTCAGGTCCCACTCTGCTTCTTGTGGGCTAAAATCTGATTTGGGACCGCGCTGGCGCAGTCCCGCACGCAAAAATTTAGCTGTTGGCCAACCCCAACTCGGAGCTGCCACACGGGTCAGCCCACACTAAAGTGCAATGTGTGAGCCTCGCCATGGGGGTCCCGCCTTCTTGATCGCGAGAGCCTCCCAGCCAGGTAAGTTTATGAGCTGCCTACTCTAGGCGGATCAGAGGTCAGTGCCACATAGTCGCGCCGGGTTTGCACATCTTTCACAAGTGAGTGATGGGAGCCAGTGAGGATGCAGAGAGGGGCAGACGGTTAGAGAAAGACTCTCATCCGCGAATTTACAGGATTTTACTTGAGAAGCTCCTCGTCTGCTTCGCGTCCCTAGCCTCGTGGCCATCGGTACAGTGTTCGTGGTTGTTCCATCTCTCTACATTACCATCATCTCTCCCCGCTTGGTGCCAGTGCGAGCCGCCGAAGCCGATATGCCTGCCAGGTCCTCCCGGCCCGCCCGGAGAGCCCGGAGACAAGGGAGCCCCTGGAGCCCCTAGACATGACGGAGCTCCCGGACAGTCTGGAACTGCCACCAAGGAGGAACGTGGTGAGGTGCAGTGCCCGACTTGCCCGGCAGGAGAGCCTGAAGCCCCTGGAGAAGATGAACCTGCTGGACCTCCCGGACCTGATGGAAAGTCTGGAGCTCCGGGAACCCCTGGTAAGATGCACAGCCCGGTGCTCCTGGGCCAGCTGGAGATGCTGGAACTTCTGGAAACCCAGGAGAGCCCGGAGCGCCTGGAGCGCCTGGAAGTCCAGGAACGAAGTCGCTTCCTTGAGCACCCGGACAAGCTGGACCGCTTGGTCCTCCCGGAGAGCCAGGAGCTCCAGGGTTAAATGCCGGTGAGGCTGGTGCTCCGGGAGCGCCGGGGCCTGCTGGTCCACCTGGACCGGCCGGAGGACCTGGCAAGCCTGGACCTGACGGCAAACCCGGAGAAGCTGGAAAACCGGGAGAGTCGGGCACAGACTCGGCCTACTGTCCTTGCCCGCCACGCTCCTCTGCCTTCTCCGCTGGCAAGTGAGCTTCTCTGTCTGTGCCACGCTGTTGTAAATAAATGGATTTCACCGGAAGAATATTAGAGAATTTTCATGAGCAAGAAAATCCCTCGGTTTGGCTCACGCAGCAGGCGCACGTCCTCATTCTGTTGTCGGCCAAATCGGATTAGAACAAACGTCGACCGACTGACAACAGAAGCCTTTTCAATCGTGGGGGCGGCATTCTCGTTTGCGAGTCTTACGAGGACCAGACTCATGAATTTATGAATCATCTCCCAAATTCGGTCAACCTTTTGCATGCGTGTTCAGGGTGCTGTTGAAAACACGATAATCACGCTGTCGTGCATCGACGATGAGAGCGTGGTCTTTTGGACGAACTCCCGGATGAGAGGTTTCTCTAATCTGTCTCCTCCCCATGTTTAGCACTTGACCCAACACATTTCGCGCGGTCCCAAATATGAGGGTACAATTAGACCCTTAATTTTTTTTTAGCTGAAAAGTTTATTAGCTTCGCATTAGCAATAGAGTCCGGTTGGAGCACAGTTGAAAGCGCAGTATGAATACGCGATGACACTGCCGTCATCCAACTGGGTCGTTCCGTCAGGATAACAGTAGAAAGTCTCCGTGGCATCTCCAGCAAACATCATCTGCAACATTCATATTGAAGTGTGTTGAAGAAACAACAGCCCGCGCACTCATCAAGCACCGCGCCCCGTTAAGAGGGAATATGTCTGTGAGCTGGTCAGTGAATCTCGCGAAAGTCTTGAAAATCGAAAGGGGCGTACGCTACATGAATTCACTCCAGTCAAAGACACGTTAAATTCTTGTTTAATGATAAACTTATTGAATTAAGAAATTTGCTAAATTTCTTAATTCAAGAGCCCAAATATTCCCTGCGAAAGTCTGCCGCGAAGCAATAAGAGCTTCTCTTTTAACAAAGGGCTTCCTGCTCGCCTAAAGCGACGTCTCGCATGCACTGCGAATACAATTTTGATAGAAGCGCCTCCGAGAAGAGAAAGCGGGAGGGTTCGCATCTCCGTTAGAGTGATTCGAACAGGTTCTCGCTAAATTCGAGACAGCGCCCGGGGACGAGCATTCCTCATGAAACTGTCGCGTTGAGTTAACTCAACGCCAACTTGAGAATGTAACCAGCACAAGTAAACGCCAGTGCAGCACGGCAAGTCAGCATTTGCTTATGCCCGAAAAAGAAAACTCTCTTTCTCTCTCTCTCTGAAGAAGAAGAAGAAGAAGAAGAAGAAGAAAAAGTCTGTTTCCTTGAGCAGGCACAAAGAGCTCTGACGCGATGTACCCGACAGCTCTTAAGGAAAATGCACAAAAATGCCAGCCCTGGCTTACTGTTCACGAAGTCTCTATAATGAAGAAGTTCCCCAACACCAGTCCGTTTAGACGACTGCGCCGGATACTGTCACAACATGCAAAAAATGCTTTATGCCTCCACATCGAATCAACAAGTCCCTCCAGTCGGGCCACAGTCAGTTGCGCAGTATGAATAGGCAATGACACTTGCATCATCCAACTGAGTTGTTCCATCCGGGTAGCAGTAGAAGGTCTGGGTGCTGTCACCAGCAAACATCCTCTGTAATTATATTGTTGAGTGTGCCGAGAGTGAACAAGCCCACATCGAATGTGTCATCCAGTATGACATGCAGTATCAGCGCAGGGTCGGCGCAAGTCATTTCGACTGCCGAACATGCGCCATCTGGCGGTGTCACTGGTGTTTCCTGCAACGTTTTGGAAATTACTGACTAAGCGACTGCAACACTCTTGGTATAAAAGCAAACACAGCGCTTACCGACGCGAATCCGAAGCAGTTAAAGGCGGAGAAGCCATCCGTTACACAGTTCGCGGTGCTCTCAACGCTAGCACACGTCCCACAGTCATCTTCGTCTGTTGGAGTTGCCACACAGCCAGCGGCGCACTTGCACGATGCGATCAGACACAGGGCAATCCGAAATGCGAGATGATTGAGGGAAGCTCTTGGAAGCACCAGGAGCATCAGACAGACCAAATGAGAGTGCGGAACGTCCGTGGAATTTCTCGAATATCGAAAATGGTGTACGCATTTACGATTCCACTGGGCTCAACCGGACGTCAAAGAAATTTCTTTTTCATCTCGAAGGGAAGAAATTCACAAATTTCCGAGCATTTTTGATAACGATATGTATCATTCAGGCTTCAGGCGATAGCGCAAACAGTTGAGAGGGGAATTATAACAAACTGGCAGCAATTCTCATTCGCCTCGGAATGCGACCGCGTTTGACGAAAGAAAGAGAGAAATATCACTTGCAGTCAGTGGCCTCGTTCTTCATTTCGGCCATTGACGCTCCTTTTCTTCTCCTTCAACCGTCTCACCCGCATCAAAGAACGCTTCTTTCCCCCGAATCCTCAAGATTATCAGGAACTACTGGCGTCCAGTATGTGTATGTGTCACTGCAAAACTACTGTGCAACTCAGCGCTTTCGACCTTCACACCGATGCATCTGTTTGCGCATGGCAAGCGTATTGCTTCCAGCTCAAGCTCTTGACAAAAAAAACGCGCCAACGTTCTCGGTGGTTCAAGGGACTCGCTTCTGACAAGCGACGACGGTGACGCAAATCCCGCTTGTGGCGATTTGGTGGGCTTGTTTGAGAGAATGACCGCAATGAACAAAGGCGGATCTGAACGTTTTGTAGAAGGCGCCCTTATCTTCACTCTGGCAGAGCGGGGGTTTCTTGCCGTATTTGCGTGCTCCAGAATGCATCCAGTGCCCGTGGAGACATGAAAAGGCCGAAAGTTGAACAACACTTGGCACATGATGTCTCGGGAGTTTAGAGAAGGCACCGAAAATCGTGGAAATGCACGCACTTGTGGAGAAGAGGGCGCATTGTTGATACACGCTGAATGGCGTCCTCACTGCTCTTGACACTTTAGATTTCCCAGACCCTTTCCTGCGCATTCGAGAAGACATCGCAAGTGGCCTTTCTCTGCATTGTGCGTGTTTCGTTGGTCGTCACCCTTCAAGAGCAAAGAAGTGGGGGTCCCACTTATTTGTCCTCTTTAAAGCACTTCCTCATTTTGTTGTGACGTTCTAATCAGATTATTATTTCGCGAGAATTTGACCAGAGATCGGCCTCTGCCGCCGATTGCCCATGTTGCCCTTAAGTCGCTCGTGAATCAAATGTGGGCCGTAAATCCGCACCTGGCCGGTGGGACAGCTTGCTACAATCCGGTTTATCCCTTTACAGCTTTACGTGCACTCTTGGCATGTTTTTGACTCGCCGCACGAATTCTAAAGCGTGGACACCTCATCGGGTGTCACTGAAATAGGCCAATCTTCCTGGCGACAATACGACTGTTTGAGCAGCGCTTAGCACCCTCCCGTCAACAAACTGATCTCGCAGCCTGACTCATCTTTCCCGTTGTCAAGTTTCGAAATTCGCACGGGTTGCTGCTGTATAAATAATTCTTACGCGCTCTTGCACAACCGGCCTTCCTCGCCTTATACAGAGATCGTTGTCTTCAGGTAATGTCCTACGTGTCGTGCAGCTACGAAGTCACCGATGTTAACAATAACGAAAAAGTATGTCTTCCTTTCAAAACCTTCATTGCCACGAATGCTTGCAGCTTTTTCTTGCCACAGAAAAGGACACACCAAAATCGTACCTCCAAAAAGAGGGACGTGAACTCGAGATCCACGTCGTCGACAAGAAAGGAGATGTAGGTTCAACTGAGTTTCAATAACTTTTTCAGCATATGATGCGTCTCTACCGAAACTGCACATTCTGGAACTGGGCTAACTGCCAGAAGATGCGCGTGGTCTTCATGACGGGAATTGACCAGGTTCGTCGTGTTATTTTATGCTTCTCGTAGCCTTCACATTTCCTGAAAAGGAAGTGTGCATGACTACACCTCACCTAACATGGGGGCTCTTCGTGATTTCCTAATGAGAGCCACCTGACTTCCTCGCTTTCAGCACTACGTTATACGCGCTCGCGATCGGCTCTCGCGACGGAAATATGAAATCACGGACCGGAAAGAGCGCCTCGCGGCTGTTATTCGGCACGACACCTTTTTTGACGACGAATTTATGGTGAGCCGTGTTTATTTCGGCCTCTCTAATGCCTTGTGTTTGTTGCTATAGATTTTGCAATCCGACCAGCCGGCGTCAGCTGCGGGCCGCATCCTCAAGGCCTCACCCTGCTTGACGAAGGAAATTCTTGACGATGGAAATTATCGCATTGAATGTAAGCACTTGACTCGGAAAAAATAGAAGCTCTTCTCTTTTAGTTCCAACTGGTGCCAAGCCAGATGAAAAGGCTGCCATGATCGCCGCCTGCATTCTTATTGTAAGTGCTCAGGGATAAAAATATTTATTTGCTGCAGGACTATGATGTTATGGCGCAAGGCGAGTGCTGCAGCAACGGCAGAATGGGGTGTTCGCCCTTTTGAAAATTTCTTCAAAAGGCCTTTTTCGCCGTCCTCCAACTTTTCCGAAAACTCCCTCTCGTCTCAATTGTCAAGAACCCGTCAACACACCTCGTTTCCGTCCTCATTCCTCGTTTGTATGCTTTGTGACGACCAAGTGTATGAGAATGTTTTTTCTCTCTTTCAAAGCAAATTGTGTTGTTCTTTTGGCGGGTGTGCATCTGTGCGGGAAAATTCGTTTATGTGTATTATGAACCTTTCTGCTCCCATAAACCTCATTATGTCTTACAATAAGATTGTTTTCCACGGAAAACTCAAGCAATAAATAGAAATAATAAGGTTCTTGATTCAGGCTCAAAGATGATGAGACCCACAAACATGAACGAAACACATCACACGAGATGTTATTCCTCAACCGTTTTCCGATGTGGTGCAGCAATCTTCTCATTCCTTCATAAGCGTAACCCCATGGCGGAGCGGGACTTGAGCACAAGACGTTGTGGCAGGAAAGATTTCATTCGAAAGCGGATTTCGGTCTTAGTCTCGGCAGCGATGAGCAATACTCGCAAACACCCTCAGCTTCACCTCCCCGTCAGCATCGATCTTCCGGCTCAATGACAGCCCGCATTCGATGAAAGTTTTAGAAAAGTTCAGTTCCGGTTTTATTTCTCTCAGCTCGTAGTCCCACAGCCTTAGTTCCGCCCGAGGAAACTCGTTGAGGGTGGCACACGTCATTAGTGTGCTGCGTCTCGAAATGGATCTGACAGGAGACTCCTACGTGTTTCAAGTTTTAATTCGCAGGTTCAGCGATGCGCATGCTTCACTGCAAGCGGAAGCATTTGGGGGAACAAACTTCACAAGGAGTCTCGATTTGCGAACTTCTGCAAACTAGGCTGCCCTTGACAATCTCATGGAAGAAAGCCTTTCTCTAACCGTCTGGTCCCTCTGCATTTCGCACTTGATCCTTCACTCACTTCTGGAAGAGGTGCAAACCCGGCGCGACTATGCGGCACTGACCTCAGACCCGCCTAGAGTGGACGGCTCATAAACTTACCTGGCTGGGAGGCTCTCGCGATCAAGAAGGCGGGACCTCCATGGCGAGGCTCACACATTGCACTTTAGTGTGGGCTGACCCGTGTGGCAGCTCCGAGTTGGGGTTGGCCAACAGCTAAATTTTTGCGTGCGGGACTGCGCGAGCGCGGTCCCAAATATGAACTCTTAAACCATGAGTCGGTTTTGCGCTTGAGCACGAAGTTGGTGTTTCAAGACTCGATGTATGTGGACTTCTCGACACAGGCTAGACTGCGTTCGCGCTGTGAAGTTTGAGACATTACTTGTCTATCGCGTTTGCAAGGAATCTCAGGTAAGCCCTGAAGTGGCCCGATCGAGAGACGAATCAACCTCTCCAAAGAAATGAACACGCCGATTGGACGAAACACTCTCTAACAATAAACAACGTGCATCTCACAAATAAAGAAGGCCTTCATTTTATTCGTTATTTGGACTGTGTAGACCGCCGTAGGGCCCCATCATAAATACCTGTGCACGCTAACAAACCAGAAGTTCACAGCAGACTTGTCTGCAAACGCGTTCAATCGCGCTTGCTCTTTTTTATCGCGGGCAACTTGCATAACTGTATTACGACAATGCCTCGAAGTACTCGGCGAGTTGCCGCCGATGGTGTAAAGCGTTTAGGTCCGCCGGGCCCTCTTTCTCGATCCCAGTGACAGTTCGTATACCTTCAGTATCATTTGAGATCTTTCGCTCTCGCAATTCAGCTATCAATGTTTCGCTATTTGGTGCGTCCTTGAGTTGATTGTGTAAGATCTACAAACAATTCCATGGAATAAAGCAAAATCGCTCACAAAAATAGTAGCAAGAAAGGTTGAGGCTGTTTCGGAATCCATCCTCAGCAATTTTTGCAAGATGTGGAAGCGCTTAGTAAGAAGTTCGAAGCATTTTTCCACTACGCCGTGTGCTCTGAAAGAAATTTTTGAAGACGAGAGATCTCTTACCTATCAAAATTTCGATTAAATGTCTTGTTCGCTGACTGTGGAAATATGTTCTGTGTAAAGCGCCGCATGGTGTGCCTGATTAGGGGAAACACCGGTTCGACGAGAATGGCATATGGAACCTTCGCTAGGTGACCTCGGAGAGGACCTTCGGGAAACATGTCCCCCGTCCGACTCAAGTAGCTGTACATCCAGCTTTGTCGAATAAAGTCGCGCAACGATTGGTTTGGTGTTAACATGTTGCTGTCGTGCAGAATTATGCGTCCTCTTGCGTCTACTATTAGCATGACGAGGAGATCCTCAGTTTTATAGGCGGCTGATCCAGCAGGCGCCATCACAGTTAGTGCGCGCATTCCGAACGCTCCAACAGCTCTTGGGAATTTGAAATTGGCTTCAAAGCCAAGTGCGGCTAGCTGCCAGGCCTCGTTTTTAGCCAGTGGGAGTTGAGCTTCTTGAAAACGTCGACGAATCGCGAATGCAACAGCTCGAAGAAGTTTATCCGTGAAGCGGGTTTGAAATTCCTCGTTAAGCTTCTTCATTGTGAGCCCCTCGGTCAGAAACCGAAGGAACATACAAAAGGCACGCCTTGTTGAGATCTCGTCTTCGTTGACTTTGCTCCATTCCTCTTGAAATATTTCGTTGCAGGATTCAACGAGCTTGTCGAATAACGCCCGATCCACGCCAACGTAATTAAGCAGTGGCGTGGTCAATGAGGCAGCATAAATTTCTTCAAAGTGTTGAAAGTCTGGTTCGGGTGCGAGGACTGTGGAGGGAATACTCAACACGATGTGTAAGCGAGAAACGACTGCTTCCGTCTCTGTTATGCCACTGAAGAATTTGTTTACGCTTATAAAATTGTACAACAACAGACAGACTTTGGTTTTGGAAGAGTTTCTTGGTTGGGAATCGCCTCAGTCATATCAATTCGATGTGCCGTTCCGGGAACTTGTTGTTCTAAACTTTGGCTTTGCGGTACATTAATAGCTAGACTGAAGCTCTCCGTCCTTCGTCGTACATCTCCTTCCTTAGGCGCGATACTTCTACAACTATGCAAATAGATCCCTCTTCAACATACTTGTCTTTTTTGTCCATTTCAACAGACGGCTCTTTGTGGACCTCTTTAGGCTTGGAACGAGGGTCAGTGAATTTCTTTTCCCCATTCGCTAAATTATGCGTCGATCTCGGCACGTGCGCTTTGACGAAATCTTTAGCTGTCGACGTCGCTGTTGGATCCTTATATTCACGTCGAAGTTGCTTCGATTGTGGCTCAATAATCTCTCGAGAGGGACTGAAATGTGTTCAACGTTTCTGGAGCCTTACCCTATAGCATCATTTTCGCCTTCAATAGTTATTCTCGTATCAGTTGACCGTTTCACTGATGTTTTTGAATTCCTTCCATTGTAATCAATCGGTGGTTCTGGTGGAGGAAGTTGATTCACGAGAGTCGCTCGCAAATCATGATCCGGGGACGCATGAGGATTGGACATTGGAGATGCTGGCAAAAACACTGGCTTGGGTTCGCTTTGAATGGCATAAAAGAGCATGAATGATGAAGAATCCGCTGTGTTCAGGCTAGTTTCCTGTCGCTCCGAAGCAGACTCATCATTGAAGTGCCGCCACAGGCCGTCATCCGGATTCCTCACTGTCGCCGTATAGTGCCCACCGTGAATTGTTGAGCCTTCAACGCGGATCTTCATGCCATCTTTGCTTACCGTGATGATGGACTATACCTAAGAGACTGTAGTTGGACTTCTCCGCTTGTGTATTTGTCAATGCCAAACCGCGAATCGGAAACTCAACTCTCGCCTCATTTTTTGGGCTCTATAAATCCGTTTGTTGGTAGCCACTAGGAAAACCCCACATCTCCACTAAATCGACGAAAATTGAAGACAAGAACAGGAGGAAGACGTGAAAGTCGAAGACGCTTATCAAGTTGCTGACCTCGGCATTCATCGCAAGAAGCGCCATCGATAACTTCCTTTTTCAAATGTTCCTGCAGGGTGTTCCTGTGTTCGGATTGTCACGACTCACTTGAAGGCATCCCTCCAGAGTAGACGGAAAGCCCAATTGTCTCTCCATTATGGTCACGCTGAAATCTGCTATTGGCGGCTTGGATTTATCCTTCAAGGCGCCTGAAAGCGATAGGGTTCTACGAAGCACTTCGACGTCGACTAAAGGGATTAGTTTCTGTTAGTAGTTGCATCCGAATCATTGCCTGCCTGAATTCTTTAAGAGTCGAAGGCTGCAAGTAAGAAACGGTGGAAGTTTTTGTTTTCGGCCATTCGCGTACATACGGCCTTGAAGCACTACTAGTGGACTCGTATCGTCCATTCTGATTGTGAGCCACTGGCTTTGCTGAAATAATTTCGGACTCTGCAGTCATAACGAACCTCGTCATGCTGAATTGCAATATCAATTGCTTCTCGAAACTTGTCAACTTGAAATTGATCAAAGTGGTAAACAGTGAAGAGCTCGTTGAGCATCAGCTGTAAGAGAGCAAGTGTGCTTTCACCACCACCCGCACGTGCGACTAATGGCGTTCCAATTCTGAACGGCACGGTTTTGAAAAGAAGATGCAACTTACAGCTTTCCATCGCACCCACGAACATCAAAAACAATAGGATAAAGTGATTCTGTTCCTGTTTGTGACAAATCAACCATTAAGTAATTCGGCACTCTCTCTTTGAAGCCTTCAACCTTAGTGGTCGGCAAGCTGAGGACATCTCGCGATTCAACGACCTCTAACCAGCCACGGTCATTGCGTCGAAGAAGCACCAGAGACTGGAAAGTTTCTTTTCCTCACAGAAGAAAACTCTCGACCTGAACACTTCGACGTTCCATTTGACTAATTTTAGTCTTCATTTCGCTAATTACATTTTCGGCGCGTATAGGATTCGGGGAACAGAATCCAAACTGAATGCTGATCTTGCTTCTACATAGCGTCACCTTCAACAAGTGCTGTGGACTGAATTCTAGATAGCTTGACTCGAATCAACAAACTCACGGAACAGGTAATTTTAGGACGAGCGAGCGAAATGATTGATGGTTTGTAGACCTCCAGCCACATGAGGGGCAGCTTAACTCAATTGAATATTCGCCCTTAAAGCGCTTCGATAAAGTTAATGGCACACACCAACAGCGCTTTTGTGCTTTGCGGCGAGCTCGGAAAATGAGACTCCTCTTCATGAACTTGATTGAGAAGCCAATAAAAGAATTCATGAGCATCCTGAAATTAGTCGAGTTTATGCAACAAGTGGCTTGCCTGCTGACTTCGCCCATCATATTGGCGCTCGAGGATTGAGATTTCCTTGCAGAATCTCTTCGCCACATCCGCTAGTCGAGTATCTTCAATTCCCCAAAGGGAAGAAAATATTCGTCGCAGGGCGATACTTATGCGTCTCTAAAGTACGTTTCACGCATTCACCGAGTTTACGAACATCTGTCGACTGATGAAGGAGACAGCGAGAGAACTCTTCTGCTGCTGCAAGACATTGCAGAAGAGAGTTCATGTAACAGGAGTTTCCCATGTTTGGGAGACCACGCTGCAGCGGTCGTCGATGATACGCCTCAAAACCATATTTCAAAGACAAGAACTTACGTCAGACGTCAACATAATGGTTGCGCCGTACATAGTGGCTTCTGACAATAAACATACACCAGCCCAGAAAGCGAAATAAACCAGAGTATATGTTATGTAGCAACAATACAACAGCCGTTTAGTGGCGAAGTTCGATGGAGAGTGACGGAAACTTACAAAATGCCTTCAACACATTCACGAATTCTCGCCGCGTCCATGTTTCGCAAGCGGCCAGGTGTGGCCGGCGAATTGTGTAAGGGAGGAGTCTGGATGGGAAAGGAGACGACACACACACGATTCACCCTCGCCCTACCTTCTCTTCTCTCTCTCCATTCTCGGGGCCTTGTTCCGCGTCAGCGGGGCCGAGAGAGTGATAACAGTCGGCTGCCCCCCCCCCCCCCAGAATACATTGAGTCTTTAGGGACCAGAACTTTTTGTCACAATTCTACATATGTTGTTTGGCTTTTAGACAAGTGGAATAGCCTTGGAGCCCTCGTTTGCTATAATATTAAACTTCCTTCTCTAAATTGCGACTTTGAGAAAAAACTAAAGGAATTGCGAAATTGATTACAATGTCTCGTATTTTCGTGGGCCAGCAGTGTTAAGGGATAGCAGTCAAAACTCTCATTGCAGTTCGTTTTTCTCGTTCCCCGAGATGAGCACCTGCGAGGTTTGCGCCGAGCAATACGGTGAGCTTTTATTTCAAATACGCTCTTATTTTTTTTCCGATGATTTGAGAAAGCGGCTTATTACGGACTTTCAGATGTCGACGTGATTGTACCCAAATCTCTTCCATGCGGACATACCTACTGTTCTGTTTGCTTGACGAAAGTCAAGAAAGACACGTTGGAATTTTGTTTGAGATTCGTTGAAAGAGCTGCTTCAGAGATATGATCCCTTGCCCTCGCTGTAAGGCCGAACACTACGCAAGTGTCGACGCACTTCCCACCATCTACGCTTTGATCACTGACAAGAGTACGATCTGCTGGGCCTTCAACCTTCTTTAGAAATCGTCGAAGAACCGACTCCATCAACTGCAGCGGTTATAAAGAG
This sequence comes from Poikilolaimus oxycercus, assembly GCA_034700245.1. Taxonomy (NCBI): domain Eukaryota; kingdom Metazoa; phylum Nematoda; class Chromadorea; order Rhabditida; family Rhabditidae; genus Poikilolaimus; species Poikilolaimus oxycercus. The sequence continues at coordinate 17,733 of JAQIXL010001372.1, forward strand.
CGAAATCACCGTGAGCACAGTTCGATTTCGAGAATGAAAACGTTCAGCTCATTATCAATCCACCGACGGGAGACTCCTTCTCGCAGAAAGTGAAGCTGTCGGACACGGTGAAGATGCTGAAGATCTGGGTGGGACATCGAACTGGAATGAATGCCGATTCGCTGCAGCTCGTCTACAAAGGTGAGCTCTTTCGCACGCAAAATCACGCAATCACGAATTTCCAGCTGTCACGCTAGTGAACACGAAACGCCTCGAGGAATACGGCATGCAGGATAAGGCGGTCGTTCACGTGACGGCCCGAGCACTTGGCGGTTAAGCTTGCTCATTCCCACATGTCTACTGATATGATATGATATGATATGATATGATTTATTCGCTTCGGGATAAGGGGAAAAGTTGAAGTAGGCCGCGTTGAGGTACGTCGCCGCGTTGAAGTTGTAGACGATTTACCGCGTTGAGTTGAATCTTAACGCTTTGAAATTCCAACGGTTTTTAGCCTGATGGAGTTGTAGCTGCTGACGGCGTAGGCGCGTTGAAATTGTAGCTGATTCTTAGCTGCGGTGATTTTATAGTCGTTGACGTCGTATCCGCGTAGAAGTGTTGCTCCGTTATTCGCGAATGAAGAGGCATCTGACGCTGCAGATGCTGTGTGTGAAAAGATCTGAATAGAAAATGGTAGCAGAGGTAAAAAAGGGAAGATTTATCTGGAAGGGAGAGGGCGTCCGCACGAAGAGGCCGGCCTCGACGCCTTCCTAAAAAACCTTTCCTTAGTTTTAGCTTTTCAATTTTTGTGAATAATTGCATAAAAAACTTTCCTTTCTTCATTGTAGTTCCGAAAAGAAAATTGCTCTGACATCGTTAATCTTCAATGCTTTCTAAATGCCTAAGAACTTCCTCTCTGAAAACTGTCGGGTTTTTGGCCATTACTATT
>JAQIXL010001373.1:0-18651 GCA_034700245.1 Poikilolaimus oxycercus
CGTAAAAATGTTGCCCAGAAAAACCGTAAAACCGTAAAAACCGTAAAACGTAAAACCGTAAAAGTCCCAGCCCTGGTAGATAGAGCAACATGTGTTGTACTTGAGAATTTGCAATTTGACAGCGCGCGACAAATGAGGGTTAGCCCGCGCTTTTTAGCACTTCGATCTACGCAGTCAATTCGCTTTGCCTGACTTTAACAGGCTGTGCAAGAGGAGTTATTCTGTTTGTGCCTTTCATCACGTGCCATGTCCGGTTTTCCTCTGACTCGCCAAGATGTGACGTTTGTTTTCGGATTTCTCGACCGATGTACCGCCGTTCGCCTAATGAAATCACGCCGGTTTATGTATGAAGTCTCGCGTAACGCGCGCTTCCGTGAGCCTCCAGATATGTAAGTCGATTTCCACATCCTTGACTTTCAAGGTGATTCGATAACAAGACGGGGACCAATTCTTTACTGCGGGCTCGGCGATTTATCAACTCAGAGAATACTTGAAGTGACCGTTGTTTTTGATGCTTCGTGTGCCGAGGAATTATGGTTTCAAGATTGTTTAACAATTTGGAAAACGAAGCAAGAGGAACTCGACCTTGATCATGTAGGCCGCAACCGATTCGTTTTGTATGGAACTGAGAACACAGAAATTGAAATCGCATTAAAAGCGCTGTTAAACTTTTTCAACGTGTCAATACCGACGAGAAACATTTCAAGACCGAGGATGTTTCTGCAATTCGAACAGTCTCGAAGTGGATTAACGGCTAGCAAAGAAAATGCGAGAGAGTGCAATTATATGCGAAGAATTGGGATGAAGTTAAAACGTCTAACAAAGCGGTCGAATTAGCCAATATTGTGACTGAAAGCCTCGAGCCACGATTGTGGATGTGCCGGCATGCTTCTCCTCGATTCAAATGTCGAGAATTTCATATTTCGTGAGAAGTTTTAGAGCATTTCTCCCAGCAACACTGAACATTGACGACGAAACTTTCAAGCGCTGGTCACCGCAACTTTTCGACAACAAAAACACCGACCTCAATGTTACGTGATTGCTTGGCTTGCAAGTGAAAGTCGCGAACTCCACGATCAGCTTCATTTGAATTTACTAGGGTTGGGCATCGAGTCTGAAAATCCGAGAATTCTTCGAGTTCGAGTTTTACCGAGTTCGAGTTTCTCCGAGTTTTGCGCAAACCGAGTTTGATCGAGTTCGAGTTTGGCAACTCCGAGCTTGGTCGAGTTCGAGTTTTTCCGAGTTTTGAAAAAGCCGAGTATTACTCGGAAAAACTCGGTTTTCGAGTATTCGGTGCCCAACCCTAGAATTTATCACTCGGCAGTCGAAAGAGGATGCTTGCTGCACTACGGACCAACAATCGCTTCAGCAGTTTACGATTCAGAAGTACATTCAGTCTTCCACGATTATGAAATTAGCTTCAAACATGGAGCACACCGTATCACAATGTATCTTTCAGAGGACAACTTGGACGAGTGCAGGTGGACGTCTTGTTTGTATCGTGCTCGCAGGAGTCTCACAATCACGAATAAAATAAAGTTTGTGCAGTCGAAACGTAACATTCCATTTTTCGACGGCAATAAAGCGCTAACTACAATAGCTGGGCTAAGGGTGCTAAATGTTACGATGCAATTGCACTTCGACTTATTGTTAGCAAGACGTTTCCTTATCCTGGCCGTTATTGCAATTAGTTTTTACGAAATGCGCGGCATACCTCTGCCTCGAGAAAACTTTGGGCTGATCTTTGAGTATCTCGATCGTCTTTCTGCTGCTCGTCTCTCGAGGAGTTGCAAGTTAGCTCATGAAATTTTCCTCTCTGCCCGACTTCGCGAACCTGCCGAACTTTCGTTTTCATTTTATTTCTCCCGACGTTCAGCAATTTCAGTCAATTGGCCGAAATTTGACGATCTTATTTTGCAATGCCATCCTCTCGATTATTCACTTCGCATGATTAAAGTCTTCATCAAATTCGACAACGACCCAATGGGAATCGTTGTTTTCGAAGAAGGAGCAGTGAGAGTTTCCTTCAAGTTTGAAACCAAAGACCATTTTCTCATTCTTGTTAGCGATCAGACTCCGATTGAAACACTTCTCACCTTGCTCTTCAATTTCTTCCAGGCTCATTTACCAACACGACGAGTGACATTTCATCTTTCCTCCAGCGTCATTATGAGAACATTCTCGGACTGGATCCACTTGCAAGGAAGAAGGTGTAACCGAATCTCTCTGACTTGGAGAGAACCAACTAGCGACGAAGTTTACGCAACCTTTTTAGGGATTCACGACTATCCGAAAGAAGTGGCCGACTTGGTCGTCGATTTTCTTCAACGAAACGATGTTCGAAGCGTTTTTATTGGAGCTAGAGCCCATTTCTTTTCTGGTCAAATGCGACTCATGTCAAAATCCGTGCAACGCTTTGTGGCTTCAACCACGGTGCACATCGAGATGGAGGACGCAGACTTCAGTAATTGGTCACCGAGAGTCTTTGATGTTCACAATTGGCAGAACCAGGCCATTACTGGAGAGTCCGTCCTCGAATGGATCGTGGATGAACGACGTGCCGGCTTTGATCACCTCGCTTTAGATCTGCCACCTAACGCTGCGCCAGAAATATTCCGTGCACTGAAGTCGAGCAGTCACTTTAATGTTATGCAAGACCACGGTCAGGAAATGACGCTCTCGCTGATGCGTGATGTGGACAAGACAATCGCCCTGGTGTACAAAGAAGAAAGAGGCTTTTCTCGATTAAGAATAGTGTTTCGACAGGCAGCATGTTTGCATACATGAATTAATACGCCTCTAAATCACGCCATGCAGCACGGAAACTTTTTCTTTCGAAAGTTAATGGAGTGCCTTTCCGAAATTAATGAAGTGCCTTCCAATTGCCTGATATGTATGTGTTTTTTGATTTTGAAACCTTTAGCTGAACGTCAACGGTTGTTCACTAAATTGCCCAAAATTTCATTTCGTTTTTAATGGAAGTCTATCAAACATAAAGAGGTGCTAAATGATGAGGATAAAATTTAGGAGCCCAACTGTTCAGGAATGGTATACTGTCATTTGCGGATCAAGATCATAAACATCTTATTGCATTACGTTTTTTGACTAAATAAACGGGATAATTATATGCAGAAGTTAAGAGAAGCGAAGAGAGCTTGAAATGCTAAATATGGAAGTCGTGTCACTGACAACAGGGCAAGGCAAAGAAGCGAAATTAATGAAATGCTAAAACCGGAATTGCATTGATCAGAATTTTAATAACAGCCTAAAAGCAATTTCCGTCCTAGAGACCGAATACGTTTCCGTTTTCTTCGTTTCCAGGCAAACTTCATTCCTAAAATTGCAAAACAATTTTGTCATTTTTTGCTTGTAAAAATATTTTGCAACTGAGAGGCTTATCTCCTTGCGTCCTCTTCAAGAGCCACACATTTCGATCAATGACGGCTAGGCTTTCCTTTGGAATTCCTTGAAAGGCATCTTGGGATGCCTAAAGAATTCAGGCGTAACCCGAATTTCCTCTCCATAAAAGCTTGAAATACAGATTAAAGGCATTCGTTCAATGATGCCTAATAATAATTTGCGATTTTTCTGTGAAATATTATTTCGGTAAATAGACTTCGACAAAGCAAAATATTGAAATGCATGCAGAGATCGTGAAGCTTGACGCGAGGTAAGTTTGTGTTTACTTCGTGTAAGCTGTGGCGCAAAAATATGTGCGTGCAGCATTTGACTCATTCGAGAGTTTATCTTTCACTTTGGCGCATAAGGATCACTCAGCCTGCACTTTTTAGCACTTCGATCTACGACCAATTCGTTTCGTCCGAATTTTACAGCTACATGATGATGCAGCAAAAGTGACTAACTTGATCGTTGAGAATATTCATCAAAACGATGTTCACAGTGTTTTTATTGGAGCTCGAGCTCGCTCTTTTCAAATCAAATGCAATTCGAAAACCATTCAATGCTTTGTAGCATTAACCATGGCAGTTTTACACCCAATTGCAAGAAATATTGTTCCACTTTTTGAAGTTCTGCGGCTCCCACGAGTGTCCGTCCAACAATACGCAATTTTCTTACCCTTGAAAAAATCGTATCTTTTTGCTGATGACTATAGAAGATGAACTTGAAGAGTTAGGGACTTACAGCGCCAGTATTGGGCTCCCCAGGCCTCCAGTTTGTATAGCCAAGTTATTAATGGCCTCTGGCTTCTCTCAACAGCACCAACTGATCCCTGGCGCTGACAGACTTGCCAGATGCGACCTTTCATCGACTCGTCCTTTTGTCCATTTATGTCGTCCTTACTTTATTCTCTCATTGCTCTTTTTCCTCCGATGCATGTAATCTCTATTCGATCCGACGTCCTTCCAGCCATTCCCCGAGACCGTCCCATGATTCGATAGAGCAATAGCTATCGTGGCCTGGTGAAGACTTTGCACGTCACAGACGAGGAAGCGGAGAGAAAGAAAAAAGAGGCAAAGACTCGCGTGATAGGGGATAAAGGAGCGTCGCCTTTGTTTGTGGGAAAGCCGAGGAAATCGATGCCGTTCCCTTTCCATTCCTCCTGCAGCGCTCGCCTTCTCCGGACATTTTCTTTCCGTCTTAGCACCCCAGAGTCTTGCCCTCCGAGAGTCTCGACCTTAGAGCTGCCACTTGTCGGCGCTTCCAATCTACAAACCGCGTACGCCTTTGGGCCCCACGACCGCGTTGTGCGTGTCCCATTCGTAAAATTTTCCCTCCTTTTCAGGTCCACGTACAATGGGCCATCAGCGTCGTCGCATAGATCGGCGAGCTTCGCCGTCCAGGAAAACTTCAAGCAAGGAAGAATCTCGACGGAAATAAGAATTTGAACGATGTCCCGAAAGCAGAAATCAATGCGCTCTCACGAAACTCGTAGCCGTCTACCGATGCGTGAGTCACAAAAGCATGCAATTGTTTTCAATGACGGGATTTGTTGTAGTGAGGTTTTGCGCAAAAGACGCCGAGTAGCTGTCGGCGACGACAATGAACCCGCATCCACTTCTGGAGAGGAGAATAAGGAGAATGTCGATAACCCAAATCAGCTGCCGTTTTTCTACTCGACGGAGGATGGCTCGCACCCCATTGGAGTTGTCCGTCTCCATGGCTTTTAAGAAAAGCTGAATAGTGTTTCAGGGCTTCTCCCAGCTCGGATCTCCAAGAGTTCAAGGCCTGCTCGGAGCCGCCCAGCGGCCCCTTCTGTCTCAGCAAGACGCTTGGTGAGCAAACGAAGTATGCCATCTTTATGCGGTGGGGATCGCATGCCGGAGACATTTTTCCTCTCGAGGATGGGTTGACGGCTGGCAACGTGGCCAGAGTGAGTGGCCGTTTACACGACTAAATTTCAGATTCTTTCCTAAATCAACGGAGGAACGGTCACCGCCATCGTCAACGCGGCGAAGCAAATGGCGTGCGAGGACAAACTCCCCGATATCGTCTGATACTCTTTACGGTCTTCTCATTGGTGTCTCTGTGATCTAATCGTCATCATTTCATCTCTCTTTTTGTTATCCAAGCGTTTCCGTTGCTCATGCTCATACTGTCCCCGTTGCTCATATGCATGCTCTCTGTTATCCAATTCTTTCTGTTGCTTCGTTTGCTCATCAAATGCTGCTTCAAATGATGCAATTTCTCCCGCCATCGGATGTCTTTACTCATTCAATGTCTTTTGCTTTCTCAATTCATTCGTTATATAGCGCACATTTTGTCTCATCCAATAAAATCCGAATCCTCACTATCAAGTTGATGTCTCTCAATTTCCTAGAGAAGAAGATGGACATTGCTAGGAAGGTTTTTTTTCTTACACGTCATCCATAACAGTAAAGCCGGAGACATTCCTTCCCGGTAAGTAGTGGCAAATCTTACTGCGAAACTCGTAGCTACGGTGTCTTATATTACCGTCTGAAAAACAATACAAGGCCGTGCTTTTCGTAAGCGGATCTTGGACATTCTCGCACATCTGAAAAGATTGAACTGCGAATAAATGTCAAATGTCAAATGTTCATGATCAATCTCAACTCCCCCCCCCCCCTTTCCTCCCTCTAGCGAGATCTTTGTTCTCGGCGACAACGCGACTGCGAAACGCAGGCAGCAGTGGAGAGTAGGATCGTGGCTAAAGGATTTGTTCGCGGCAGCCCCTACTAACCGGAAAGAAGCGCGGCGTACTGCTTTTCAAGTCAGTCGCTCTGCCTCTTTTGTCTGGTAGCCGAGACAAGGCCCATCAGCAAAAGGGAGAAAATAAGACGAAGAAGAACGGGCCAAAGAGCTATAAATGGGCAGAAGTTTTCCTTTATTCACATGGACAACCTCGTTGCTCACACAATAAGTTCATGTTCGCAGAGTGCGCGACCCTCAGTACTCGCTGGAAAATCATGTAGTCCACCTCGATCGAGGCGTCCAACATTCTCGGGAGAGTATCCACAGAGATTGTTTGGTTCCGGGTTCTCTCCTCCGCTTCTTTTGAACCAATGACTCGATGGGATCGGCGTCTGCAAGAAAGGCGTCAAGCGAAATGAGTCTGGAGAGAGACCTTTTGACCATCGAGGACGTCGAATGCATACCAGTTGAGCTTGTCGCCTTCTTGCAGAGTGGAGTCTGCATGCAGATTGCAAGTTGACGGCTCGCCCTCGCGAAATGCGTTCACAATCCTCTTCAGATGGGAATTGAGACCTTTTGAGATCTTACAGGGTTACTGTATCCGACGAATTTCTTCAGTTCATTGAAAACAGCATCCGATGTCACGTTGGCGATTCGACTACGAACTCCGAAGGCTTGAAACTGCGGCTGCGCGCATCGCTCGTTGAGCCTCGCTGCCATTTCGAAACGATTCGAGCTGGAACGGGTGTCTTAAGTTAACGCTCCTCGAACCTCTCTGGAAGCGTGAAAGATTCAGAGCTGAGTGCATAGCATCGCAAGTATTGCTCGTTCCAGGAGGCGCCTTCGATGCTTCGACAAGCCTCGCCGAATCCTAAGAAGTTTTTGAGTTCAACAAGATAAAATATACCTTTGGCTCTTCGTAGACAGTTCGCCTGCGAAGCGCAGAGTTTCAAGCACTCGCTGCGTGAACCCGAGCCGTTACTTTCGCAAGCGAAGACACCGCCGTCAAGCATCTCCTCCACCTTCACTCCGTCAACGACGACTAGCAGCAGTGGAAAGAGAATAGCTAGAGTCATACTGCTCTTCCTTCCAGAGAGACTGCCAACGATTGGACTAAAGAGCTCGTTGTTGAATTGTATTTATAGGGTAAGTTGCAGGAAGAAACCTGCAGTCTCACCACCACCCCCAAAATGCTTGCTCAGCTCTTCGAACTCGTTACAATGAGACGAGTTGACGAGGGAATATCGATCTGATTCAGAGCTCAATCAGGGTGATTCAACGCACTTCAGAGCTTATTTTCACGGTTATTCTGCATTTTAACAGGCCCCCTTTGGGTAGACAGTTGAAGTCATTCGAGAAACATTTCCAAGAGATTTAGGACAGACCCAATAACGCCCAGGCGCTTTTTTGCACTTGACATACCGCATTAAGTCATCATTATTCAACAAACTTTCTGCATATTGTATTTACAAAAAAAAGTGAACTTTGAACACTGCTGACTATGTGGGGGGGATCGAGAAAAGTTGAACATTTAGTCGCCGATCGCCAAAGCACACCGTTGAAGAGTCTGCCGAAACTGCTCGTCTGCTGAACTCGTTGATTGGTCTGCAGAAACAGAATGAAAACGACCCGCGGCCGACTAATTCTGGATTGTTGACTTGCAGAACTCATTCGACAACTGTGTTTCGCTGCATTCACTTGGTTTTTACTCTCAATTTGAAAGGATTCAGAGGAATCTGCGTCTCTCTTCAATTTTCTGTTTCAATAGTTTCCCAACTATTGTAGAAACGACATTGGCCACCTCATTGAAGTTCGACTGCTTTGCAGATACACAATAGAAATACTGTGGAAGAATTTGATGGGACCAAACATGCAACACAAGCCCAGGTCGTGCCCAGGTAGAATGACATGACTGACACACTCCCCAAAATGTCAATCGCCAGTGAGAAAGCTGAAGTCGTCTAGTCGGGCGTCTTGACACTTTCCGCAGCTTGTTTGAAATCTATTGGCGGTTCAACCACTGAACACAAAAATGGCCAGCGCTAAAAATGAATTGCTGAAACTGAGCTAAAAGAAACGATTGCGATTGCGTTTGTCGCGTTTTCTCCAATCGTACCTTATTGTACAGGAGCTTGAGGTGCAAACAATCTGCACGTGTTGAAACCGATGGATGACGAAGCGTTTCGAACGGAATTATCAGAACCCTCGTAACTGCACCAGCCCCCGTGTGAGTTCGTGTGATTTGCAAGCCATTCCCCAACTGACACGATTGCCGGAAACAAAACTGCATCATCGTGTGAGAATTCGCTCTTGACTGCACAATCGCCGGGAGAGTTTTTGATTCGCGAGCGGTGAAACCGAGAGGTGAACAATGATGCTGGGACTTGTCGCACGTAAAACTTCTCTCTCATTCACGAGACGACCTGAAATCGAAGCTGGCCGATCTATTTCGTTGCACTTCAGCAACCCTTGTCTTGTAGAAAACCACGCTTTTGAAACAGAAGATTGGCGGTGTTGTTGGCATTCCACCTGAATGACAGCCTGAATGTGGTTCTGCTGTCCTGTGGAAAGAGCAGTTTGATGACACAAGGACGGCAGAATTCTTAACGTCACATGAAATTTCTCGTTAACATAATAAATCTGGGAAAGGACCAGACTTTGAAACTGGTGATTGAAGCGTAGAAGAAGAATTGAACGCCCATGTGAACGCCACATCGCTCAACTACCTCGGTGTACTCCTAATCAACAGTCGATGAAACAGACAAACGCAGAAGGTAACTGGAAACGAACTTCCGTGATCGGTACGCGCATCCGTTTCCACTAGTTTTCTTTGAAACTGAAGAGGTACTAAAAATCTCAAGCGTCACATCGATTTCAGAGCTAACTGTCAGACGCTGTCATGAGCCAAGCAGCCGGAGATTTTTACAACAACACAACGTGACACGGAGTACAAATTGTGACGTGCTGCTTTGCTTGCAAAAACGAAATCGCTGAAACAGATAACTTGAAGAACAAAACCGATTGAACAATAATCGTCGTTCTCACCTCAAGACTACTCACAATGTTATCTGAAGAATAAATCTGCTGCTTGAAACTGACGATTGGTCTGCCGGAACTCGCTCAATCGTCGATCTCATCACATGAAACTGAGGATTGCCGGCGTTGTCTGTACCCACTCACAATTTCACTACAAACTTCAACACAACATCACTCACGTTTCAAAACCCCCACTCTTTACCTCTAACTTGAACCCTGCAACATTTCTAGGGAACTCATACAAAGCAATAACGAACACTCATGATTGCAAGGGAAATCTCTGAAGAGAATATCAGCACGCGATGAAACCGCGCCTAGCGATTAATTAAGCTGAACCAGAAAGAGTCCAGTCGATGAAACAGACAAACGCAAAAGACAACTTGAAACGAACTTCGCTTACCACGTGTGTCTTGGAACGCCAACGAACTTCCGTCATCGGCATCGATAAGTGCAAACACCAAGACCGCGGAGAGATCAAATTGTCAGCCGAATAAACCTTGCGAATAACTTTCCTCCTTGAAACCGACTGCTGATGAAGTTGGAGCAGCAAGAGTCATTTGCACTCTGTACTGCCAAATCAGAGATGTCATTCTAATCTCGATGCCCACGAATAACAGTTGCGTTTCGATGCAATCATTTGGTCTTCCGTTTATTGTTCGAAGCAATTTGTCCTTTTGCGCGTGCTTCAGGAACTCTCACTGGACACAAACTGCTACCCACAAGAACTAGTCTTGCAGCTGATCGACGACGAATGAACAATAGCAATGAAGCGTTCCGAGCATTCCAAGAGCGACCACTGCCAGTCGGGTCAATTCAATAGAAAAACAAAAACAAAACCGTCTAATGATGAAACTGAACCAGAAAGTGATCGGCCCGCTTATTCGGGTAGATTTCGGGCTTTTTGTGAATGCCGTGGTGCACGACCTCGTGAGAATCTTGGTGACTGGTCTACACTAATTATGACGACTTCCGATTGCTTTCTTTTGGGCAACAGTTGTCCTTCAATGATCGATTATCGAATTCCCTTCCAAAGCACAAGCTTCTGACAATGATCGGCGTCCAGCAACACTGTCGGCTAAAGTGATATCGCTGAAACGAGCGACTGCAAGATCGCGCTAGACCTCGCTTCAAGTGAAAAATTTTATCCATTTTCGTGGTGTCATCAGCATGAGTCGCTTGCACGTCAAAACATTTCGTGGCTGAAACTGAGAACTGACGAAACCTTTTCAAGCGATTCACTGGGGTCTCACCCTGCTCACAGCCATTGTTTTGGTGAAAACCGAGGACGACTTTTATTGCCATCGTCGTCATCATTTTGCATTTCAGAAACAAGTGAAACCTGGATATGCGTCTGAATTTCACTCTTTTGTTGTACTTTCAGTACATTCCAGTCAAAACCTTCTAAGTGCACTTCAAACGCTCAGAAGTTCAAAGACATATTGAGGCTTGTAGCAAGGCCGCGGCAAGTTTTTGAGGCGCGTTCGACTTCTTAGCCAGTCACTCTCTTGGAAGTTCATCAATGACGCCACCTGCCAGCGACTGAAACGAACGAGTAAAATGCACATTAACCTGACCTCACCCGAAATCTTAGTGGCAGTTTGACGTCGACTAAATTGTGCGTTTCTCTTGGTGGCCGAAAATACCCAAAGAGATGATTGCTAGCCCCAAAACTTTGGTGCAGAAAGTGAGAACTATCAAACGCTTCTGCTTCGAAAAGAAATGTTCAAACAGTACACACTTTTATGTTACCTTGCCACAAACCAATCGCACACGACTTTTGTTAAATAGCTGGAACATTTCGCGACTGAAAATGAGAAAAGCTGCCACTTGTAACTGATGTGTATCGATACATTCATTTGGTCTTCCATTCAATGAATGAGCAACTGTCCTTCTTGATCGAGATGTCTATTGAACCCATAAGATTGACGTTCTCCACTATCGCCTTCATACGCGGGAAGAACAAGAACTTTCGATAGTTGAGTGCCTAGAAGCGCGCTCTTATATTCTCCGTGAACATCAGTGTGGTCTGGAGCGCTAAAAAGGAGTTGCTGAAACTGAGGGCTGACAATGAGGCTTTAGAGGGGCAGGTTCCTCTGTGGGCTTTTTGTCCTCGTGGATTTCTCTTCAATCAGTTGCCCAATCTCTGTGTATCCCATATTCCAGACATCTCAAATGGTCAAGTTTTTGCCAGAAAATGGAAGTCCACTGCGGGTTATCATTGAAACTGAGAAGACTCAAAAGATCGCAAAAGTATGTAGCATCAAGTTCAACGTTCATTGAGTTCACAATCTACGTTGGCCCGAATCCATCACCGAAACAAGCCGCCAGCTCATTTCATTCACTATTTGAAACCGACATTGAAGTCCAATCAATGCCTTATCTCGTTTATGAAACGTAAATTTACTGTCTGAAACCGACAAATGGAGGAGCAAAGAAATCGGCTCACAGTTGGCAGACTCTGTATTTCTGACTCGTCGAGTGCATTCAATTCTCAGTTTCCACGAATGACAGTTTTTCGCTGCATTAATTTCCTCATCCACTCAATGAGAGAAGCAACAGTCTCACCCAGCCTTCGTAAAAGGGGGGGGGGGGGGGAGACTATTGCGAAGTCTAAAGTCGATCTGGCTATTCGGGTTCGGCGCTTCGTCTTCCATTGGCTCCAGTCGTTCTGGCGTTTGAGAAACTCTTGGCGTTCACGACTAACATTAAAGTAGCAGGTTCCTCGATGGACTTCTTTGTCCTCGGTGGATTTCGCTTGGATCAGTAGCCCAATCTCTGTGTATCCCACACCCCACGCATCTCAAACTAAGCGAAGCAGCTGAAGGCTTGCAAACCGCCCAAAATTTCACTACGGGCACAGCCGTAGGCAATTGACAAACTTAACTACACGGTCAACAAACCGCACCAAATCTCCTACAATACAAACCACCGCTTTGCCTTTGGGAGAATTTTTTCTTACCTTTCAAATAGAAAGCTCGGAACCGCAGAATGTCGGTGCGTTCTTGACAGCTACTCTTCTAAATTTATTGGCAAAACGAGAGCAGCAAGTGATTTTCATCTGGGATTTGCCGTTAGCCCTCTTCTCTCCTCAACAGCGGTGTTCCTTCTGCATCAAACGCAATCCGTGACAACAAATATCGAGCTTGAAACTGCCGTCCGACTTCTCTAAAGCAACCTCTTTTCGCAATCACCCATCCAACGCAAGCATCTCAATCGTGTACAATCTGAAGAGTGTTGATAAACAGAATGGCTGAAACCGCCACTTCGAAACTTCAAGCTTTTCAGCAAGACGACCAAAAACTAGGCGCGCGTGGTCTGCTTCGAATTCCTTCTGTAAAGTGCAAACTCTAAAACGGCTAACTACATTGAAAGTGTTCTGTTCGTCAAGAAGAGCGTCCACACTCATCTCACTCGTTTTTTTTTCTCTCCCACTCTTCCTCTTCGTGCCACCCCAAGAGATATGTTGGGTTCCCCTGAATCTCCCCCCCCCCTTGACGAGGTGAATTTCATCCTTGAGATTCAAGGTGAAGACGACGAGGAGTCGCAGGAAGAAGAGGAGAAAGATATAGAGAGAGAGAACGAATTCAGCCTTTCGAGTGACAACCGTCGTGGTCGCCAGTACAGCGACGGCATCTACGAGGATTATGAAGAAGACTTCGAGAAGCTGAAACGAACGAGAAGAAGACGAGTGTAGAAGAAGACTTTTCACATTCTCGGTTCTTCGTTCCCGACCAAATGAGCTCGGGAGCTCGGGGACTTCCCAGCCGAATGCTTTCGAGAAAGCGGGAACCTTCTTGCATCCAACCACTGTAGAGGGTCCACCTTCACCCTATGCTCTCTCGCATTCTACTGCAAGATTCGTCTCAACTTCAGGACCCCTACATGAATCTGATGAAACACATTCATGACTCAAAACTGTATTGCCTTCAGATGAGCAAGAAGAGCCTCACGAATGAGGAAGAAATAGACATAACTCATTATTGTCTGTGTGCTAGTGAACGGAAGAAATAGCAAGGAGAGGGAGACCAAATGGGGCAAGAAGAAATAAACAAGACAGGTTATCATTCGCATAGCATAAAGAGCAACAAGACTATGATGGGCACAACCTTCCTTCCTCCTTCTCCAAGTATGAGAGACGGTCTTCACATGAACTCCATCCTGGCCTTCTTTGCCGGCGTCGGCGCGAAGAAGACCGTACCCGCCGGCAGCGTGTAGGGCTCGCCTTTGATCATGATCACCTAGAAAAGTTCACTTCAAGCACAGAACAAGGGGACAAATAAACGAAGCACACAACAGAAGATAACTCACAGCTTCCTGCTGCAGCTTCGTGGGCATGGAGCCCGCCGGAGGCACCGCTCCTCCGCCATCAGCGGCACTGGCCAGAGTGATCTGCGACGAGGTCGGACTCTAAACTTGATCCTCCTCAAATAAAACTTTCACTTACCGCCGGGATCGGCGCTGCAGTGATCTTCTCGTGTCGCGTCTTGAACTCGTCGTAAAAGCGCTTCAGACGACCAGCGTTTCCTCCTTCGAAGACGAGCTCCAAGTGTCCCGCAGCCACAAACTCGAGGTAGAGCGACTTGCCCGTCGGACACGCCGACGGCGGCTTGAAGTTGTTCAAGTTGTAGCGCGTCTTCAAGTCTTTCATCAGACGTTAGAAAGAGTGCACAAACCGTCTCTCTGAACTGCCTGATGATAATAGTCAAGCTCCAATCGTCGAGAAAGATCGCCCCGGGACGCAGCGGCGGCGGTTTCTCTCTGCCCAAGAAAACGCGAAATTCGGCCATCTCTTGCACTAATCCATGTGTTCCGTTCATCTGGAAGACATGATTGATGAAGAGACAAAGATGGCGGAAACGCACCAGAAGATTCGTAAAATTGAAGGAAGTCTGTTGAGGCAGGACCGGCGGCGCGGGCGGCGGAGGCAGTTGGACGACATGTGACTGCGAGCGGCTTGCATCAGTAATTATGATCGAAGCGTTGTCCGTCGCGTCATCGTCGCTCGTGTCGATCGTCTAGACCACTCAATGTCAATCGAAGAAGTTCTCAACGAACCAAGGATCCAGGAGGAGGGCGAATCTGCCTCTTCGGCGAGACCGACGGGGTCTCCTTCTTCGTCACTTTCTTCTTTCGAATGTTGGAATTCTAAAAACAATGACTGTCTTAAAAGAGACGCGAACCTGATGAGAAGTGTTCGGGATAAAGGACTTGTTCTTCGGCGGCGCGGAAGCCGCTTCCTTCCTCAATTGCTTGCGCCTCTCGGCGACGCTTCCTCTAGGGACGGACGTGGACGGCGCGGCCGAGCGCATCGTCAAAAGCGTGCCATATCCAGGGCCGGATCCCAGAGAAACTCGATTGCATACCGGCTAAAACATGCAAATCCGCAAGAAAGAACGAAACTGACAAGCGAATTCTTGTTGAGACGAACAATGATCTGATCATAGAGACGGTGCACACGTTCGCTAGCGACCGAAGCCGGTCCCTCCATCGTCAGTTTGAGCTTGCCGCCGTCAAGATACTCCAAGGTCAAGGACTTTCCATGAGGCGTACCCGGACGCTTGAAGAGGTCCAAGTCGAATCCTTGCTGAAATCACGGACACTTTTTCTCACATGTCACATCATTCTCTAACATTCAGCTGGAACATTCGAAGCGAAAACGAACCGGTCTATCGTAAGCTTCTGTAATGATTGTGAGGCTTGTGCTGAACAGCTTCAGCTTGCACGTCTGCGGTCGGCCAGTCGGCTTTCGACCCGTCTTCGTACGAAGAAACCTCACTTTCTCATACACGAGAGGCTCCGACATGGAAACTCCTAAAATAAATTTCGTAACTTCATACACCAACACGATATTCAAGTCATCGCAGAGCATCAACGATTCAGTAAGTTCATCATCGAACCAACGAAGTAAAGATCACACTGGACTCCCAAATAACGAAAAGTCGTTTATGCATCGACATCGAGACAAAGCAACCAAACAACAAAAGCAAGACAAAATCCGCTGTGCTCGTTAGTCTCCACTCTCTTTCTCTCTCTCTCTCTATGAGCACATGTAATAACAAGATCTTGGCAAGTTGGAACATCAACGAGAAGAAAGTCTAATCAACGAGGGGGGGGGGGGGGTTCAACCGCCTTGAATCGCCTCTTGCAGGATTCGAATGACGGGAATGCGTCCTTGAGGGAGGACATGACGAAGACGTCGACCGGCCGGCGCTGCTGGCGGCGGAGCGGGAGCACGATGGACGGGCACGACGATGCGCCTCACATCGGGGACGACGGGAGGCGGTGCCCTCGGCGGTTGCCTTGTCAGCCTTCGATGCCACAGTCTTGAAACTTGGTTGACGGCTCGATCGATGAAATGTTCTGCAATCATCGTGCTTGTAAATACAACTACATAATAGCTGCAACGAACCGTATGGCTTGATCCAAGGGCGACATGCGATGATCATCCAGTTTGTCAGTCCGCGTGCCAATGGTGAAGTGATTGCTGCAAGCAAAGTTTTTAGCCAATTTCTACTCACACGATCATTTTTGACAGAAAGAAACTAACCAAGTAGAAAGAGAAGGTTGTTGACAGCAAAGCTGCACCATGTCCCGGGTTGACAGCCACACGTCGTGAGGAAATCGAACCAGTCGAGAAACGACGGCCACACTCGGTCGACGAGAGGATCTGCAAGATGTTCACGTTGAATC
Source organism: Poikilolaimus oxycercus (assembly GCA_034700245.1). Lineage (NCBI taxonomy): Eukaryota > Metazoa > Nematoda > Chromadorea > Rhabditida > Rhabditidae > Poikilolaimus > Poikilolaimus oxycercus. Next base: position 15,838 of record JAQIXL010001373.1, read on the forward strand.
CAAATTGAGTGCCTAATCGAACGTCCAATAACACTAACCGTATCGCCTGAAGGGTCGCCAGCACGCGATGAGCACCCAGTTCGTCAGCTCGCGAGTGATCGGAAGGATGAACGCTGAAAACAAGAAGGTCATTCGAAGTGGCAAAAAGGCAAACCGCTGATCGATGAGGCGTACTTGATGATGAAGGTGGACCAAGAGTCGTCGTCGTGTTCCCAGCACTTCAGCGTGCGCACGAAGATGATGAAGAAGGTCGTCGCGAACATCGACATGGCGAAATAGCGCATTGGATCTCGTAACGGGCTGATCAACATCGCCTCGCCTCTTTCGAGCGCATACAATCTGAAAATCGGGCAATTATTGATCAATGGCGACGAACAAAGTTGACATCCTCTTAACAATTAGTGCACAGATGCTACGAATCGAGAAAAACTTTTGAAAACAAGAAGCGAGAACACATGAGCGACAAGATTATCCAATTGGGACAGAAGCGCGCGTATTTTCACCACAATTTGGCTCTAAGTTGCCATTCCTCGCGTCATTCTCGAAGTACCCCCCACATGAGGCACTCTACTAAACGCAAACCCATCAATAACTGCGAGAAATGCGATGAAAGCCGCGCAAAGAAGAGGAAACTACCGAACAAACCCAACAGCGAAAAATCACTGCCGAAAGTACCGCGTGCTTTCACAAAAGGCGCGCGCGAAGGTTCGTATTGAGACCGAACGTTGATTCAAATGATGGCGAATTGTACACATTTCGGGAAGCGCCTCGAGGCTTGAAATGCATGCGAAACAGCGAACTATTATTCGATCTCTTTGTTCTTCGAGTTCGAATGGGCTCCATCAGTTCGACTTTGCCCTGATGATGACCTCGACCGTCTCGTGCTGGCGAACTCGGGCTGATTTCTTCTTTGACTTCACCAGACCATGAGTTTTCCTTTCTGTACCACTCTCTTTGAAAATGCTTGGAATAAGCTTCGGACTCAGAAGCATGCAACAATTTACAATGTTCTCGGCCAGTTTGTTAACGCGAATCTCTCCCGGAAAGTTCAACTCTCAATGACCTGCCAAATGTTTCGCACACAACTGATATTCCAGAATGTTGTTGGAGCGGCTTGATGATTTTGCTTGAGGGGTCACGCTCAATTTCTTGTCTACTACTCAATCCCAAAATCTAAACCATTTCCTCCTTCAACCTGCCTCTCCCCATCGATCATGAAGCACGTGGACGCACTTCGAGGACACAACCGCCATGCTCTGGCGCCCACAACGACCAAAGACAAACATCGCAGCGAACTTTTTTCTTCTTTGAAAAGAACTCAACATAACATATCTTTATTCAGGCAGCAGGAAGAATATAGTGGATGAACAAACAGAACACGAGTCAACAAGATGAGGTGCTTTACTCGTAGTGAGTCAGGTAGAAGTTCTGCAGAGTCGTGATCGCCGCGCCACGACGATCGTTATCGGGCATCGTCTTCAACCGGAGAAGTTATGGAAATTGAACAACAACGAACCTCGACAAGCTTGTCGCAAGCCTTCTTGAGCAAAGGCAGAGCGAGCTCCTTGTCTCCACTCGCCAGCACGGATCGAGCGCCTTCGATATAGTCACAGCTAGAAGCAAAGCTTTGAACGCAGAAGAAAGATCTTACATGTGATCACCGAAACGTTGCTTCTCATTGGCCTTCGCTTGACGCGAGAGCACTAAAGTTTTTGTTACGACAAACTGGCCCAACTCACGCTTGTCTGAAGGAGTCTTCAGGGTAATAGCCACAGGAGGCACTTGAGATGGCGGAGTAGCAGGAAGTCGAGACGAGGCAGCGCCAACCGGGTTCATCTTGCTCTTCGTATCCTCCTCCTTCTTGTTGTTTTTCTCGTTCAGCGATTGGCTCTCTTTCTTCTTGTCCTAAAATTGAGAAATAACAAAGAAAAGGAAGGAAACCGTCGAAAGGCGACCTGACGGAAGAGCCTCTGCCGTCTTGGCGTGATCCGCTTCCTTCGAAGCCGAATCCGCCGGCTTGGCTTTCGTGTCTTCCATGTCCTGCTTCACCTTCTCCAATGACGACTTGTCCTTCATCATTTTCTGCAAAGAGAATATTGGCGCAGACAACAAAGAAACCTGTTTCTTCGCATCTCTGCCGATGACCTCCTTCGACGACTTCTCGTCCTCGTCTAAACGAAATATTCGCTGCAAGACAATGTAAACAAACCAGAATCTGACGTCTCATCGTCCGAGACGGTGATCAAGGGCGGCGGGCGCTTCCTCGAACAATGGCGATTGTCCTTCGAAGCACTTCCTTCTTCTCCTTTCGGTTCTTCCTTCAGAGTGTCCTCTGCCTTCTCCGAGTTGGTCGTCTGGATGCCCAGGGCGGCCTCCCAAGCGAATGTCACTAAAAGTTTCACAGTAAATAAACGCAAACAAATGGAGACTAACAGTCATCTTTCACTTTGTTTGAGCACTTCTTCTGCGGAAGATCAATTCCAACAAGGTGCAGATAGATCATTTGCGCGCGAGTGAAGGCCGTGTGTTGTCTCAAAGTAACAGAAGTCTAAAACGAATGCAATATGTCGAGAGACAGAGACGAACCTTCGCGCTTGCCACAACTTTTCCAATTTCCTGTTGGCTCTTTACGAAGATGTTCTCCGGAAGTTGTTCCGCCACTCGTAGAATGAGCGGCTTCATGGGAAGACCTTCCTTATGCTGTTCCGCCAAAACGAGGGCGAACTCCAATTCGGCCCTTTCGCGTTCGGTCACGGCTTGCGCGCGAAGAGCTTCCAGCTCCTTGAAGAGAGGCTGAAGGTCACCGCGAATCTT
>JAQIXL010001374.1:0-18644 GCA_034700245.1 Poikilolaimus oxycercus
ACGGTGGCCCCCCCCCCCCCCCCCCCCCCGTGGGCACCCACCCTGGTCCGACGGACCGTCTCTCCCAGTGTGCCTGCCCACCTCTGGGTCTCGCCCGTGAAGAATGCACTGCTTTGAACGATGTACAGTCACAGTGACAGGCTTGCTAAGATGATCAATTTGGGCGAACGTGCAAGGAAAATGTTGCTTACAACGAAAAATGCTGGCAACAGGGCCCTTCCAAATTCATGAATGTCATCATCGGATGAGGCATATCGTTCCATTGTGTAGTTTATTATCGTATTTGCATGTTCACCTTGACGACCTACCGATGCGTGTACGCGGTAACTAATACAGAGCACTTCAGCATCCACTCTCTGGGCCAAGATTTACGACCAACGCTATCACTCGCGGCTGCTTCTCGAAAGGAAATTCAGTTCCTTTTTCACAGTAATCGACTAGCTAAAGCAGTGGTTCTGGTTGAAAATCGTACCGAGAAACCGATAGGTAAAGAAACTTCGCCAAGGAATCACTACCTGTCTGCCTCAGCGTTCTTGCGTATAATATTTGCATGAAATCTCAATTGTATCGACGACAATCGAGGCTACATCCCGACGCGTGTACGCGGTAACTGATGCTGAGAATTTATCATTGAGGTGCCACAATGACGGTGTTGCGGCTCTCGTCAGCTCGCACTCGTAGTCTTCCGTTGACCGAATTAGATTAATTTTTGGAAGGCTCGACGCAAGTCGAGCCAAATATGATTTTCTCTGCCAAAATGGCAGCATTCCGACGCAATGCCATAGGTTTCAACACAAACGCCTCTATTTTTCCTTCGAAATTTCAACTTCCTCAAGTTTTAGGCGTTTCTACATTTATTAGCTTCTGTTTTGACGTCAGAATCGGCTTCCGCAGCCGCGATTTACCCTGCATGATAGGTACAACCCGCTGATTCATGAAAAAAAAAACAAGAAGATAGGCTCCAACATGAGGTCAAAAGCATTTCAAAGTTGGCTCCATCGGGCCACGGCTCAGAATCGCTTCTTTAACGTCGCTCTCACTTGCATCGTGTTCAGCAGGGTCGATTGCATTGGGGACTTTTTAGTTTGGACAGAAAAATGAAGTTTTAGATACCGTAAGCCCGGACGGTGTAGCGGTTACTCATAAATACGGGGACTTGAATGCACTGGACGGAGTTCCCCTCGGTTCGTCTGCCTTTAAACTCAGCCCATGTCCTGTTCCCATTGAGAAGGGTTCCTTTACATATCTTTATTTACAATGAGAGGAGAAGGAGATACAAAGAGGGGAAGGGAGGGAAGGCCACGTGAAGGGAGCCTGACCACACGCCGCCACCCAGGAGGGAGCGCGCGGGCCAAGTCCTCGATCCCTCCGCCTCCTTTCCCGACTCGACACACAGGTCGAGGGGTCAGGCGAGGGAGAGGGAGACGAGGCTCCTTACGTCACCGCACCTTCGCCCAGCGAGCGCCCTCGCTCGAGGAAATCCAAAAGTTCCGAAACGAGGAGCCGAGCTCCCGAAAGAATTTTGAAAGGGCGCTCAAGGCGAAGGTGGGGGCCTCACCGCAACTTCGCCCAAATGAGCGGCCACGCTCATTCGAGAGGGAGACGAGGAAAGCACAAACAAGAACACAATTTGAAACTTGGCATTGTACGTACAACATAGTAAACCAAAATTAAAGGAAGAAGAAACCGAAGAGACTCAAGACGAAGTCCAGAGAAGAAGAAAGAACAATGAATACCAAAGAAGTTGATGAAGGGAACAAAGAACAAGACCACTAAACTCAATCACCGATCGAGCGCCATTTTTTTCGATTTAAAATAAAACCACATAAAGAAAACCCAAGGGCGTTAAAAGGAATTGTTGTTTAGAAGAGAACCTGGGGGAAGAAAATTGAAACCCCATGAAACGGGAGAAGAGAAGATCTCTTCACAATGTGGGCGCTCGGTCGTTGCCTGAGTTGAAACCGAAAGAACTAAACGAGAAAAAGAAGCAAGATGAATTGAAGAATTTTGTGAGCAGAGAAGGAAGAGAAGGGAAGAAATGGAAAGTGCTTGAACGAAGAAACTTGCAAAATCATCACGAGAAAAGCACTTGGAGTTGTGACGAAGCTGGCGAAGAGAGCTTGACGATGGCGGACTGGTGCTGTAACTTCTCGATGATCGCCGTTGATCTTCTGCACTGGAGAGACGGTAGTCGTCTGCGAAACGAGAAGGTCGCCGTTGATCGAGCTCGAGGACGCAATCGTGAAGATCATCGTTGGTCTCGTTGAGCATCATAGACCAATCTGCAAGCGAGAGAAAACGGGGCAGGCGGGATGGTGGGACTGATGGTTTGAAAGCAGTTGGTGTGCCAATTTTTCGAGGCCTGCTTAAAGACGAAATACGTCGCTTGGGACAAAAATCGGGTCGAAACGGGGACAACTTCGGACAGGGAACGGCCAGAGAATGTCCGAAGTATTTTCATTGGCAGAACGCGAGGCTACTTACGAGATGAACTCGTCGTGCTCTTCGCTTCTCTTTGTCAAATAACGGGTAAGGAGAGGAAACCAAACGAGCGTGGCTAATCGCTCAAGTTCGGAGTGAACGTTTTGAACGTTGGTGCGACGTGAAGAAGTGCGGCGGGCTCGGCGGTGGTTGAGCATCTCCTAAAGGAGTTGCTGAAACTTTTAGTTTGGAAAAAAAAAATTGTTCAACTCGAGTGTGTGTGTGTTTTTCACTGTGTAAATTTCATTTTCTTCAAGCACTAAAGAAAATCATCTTCAGGAAGTCGTAGCAGCAGCGATGACGAAACTTCGAACGCAAATGAAGAGATACAGAGGCGAAGTAGAACAAAGAGAGGATAAACTCATCTCTAGTTACACATCAACTCGATCCTTCGAAGGCATCACAATACGCTTCGAATACTCAAATACATCTTAAGCTATTGAATTGAAGAACATCAACTCGAAGACTCTATCGACACGGCAAACCAATGAAAAGCGGCATCGATACGATGCAGCAAAGCCTACTAATCCACAAACAGCAAAAAGATACCAAATAACGACGAAAACTAAACCTACTAACTCGAATAATCTTCAAAAAAGATAAAACAAGGAAAAATTAGAGAAGCTGGAGATGTCATCGAAAGCTATAAATAAAACTCAGAGGCAAGAAACTGAATAATAGGATTATTCAGTGCATCTGGATTTTATTCCAGAAGACAAAAAACCAATTCGTTACAAGTTCAGTTGAACTTGCAGCCCACGAAGTCGTCCAAACTCTATCAAACGAGTCTGAAACGTGTCATGAGCAAAGTTGTCGGAGACACTGAAATGCTTTCTCTTTGAAGCACAAATGATGCGAAGACGGAATTTTCGAAACCATTTCAACTTGAAGTTTCGAAGGAACTTGCTATCACAATAGCAATGAAGAGACGAAATCATAGAAACTATTTCAAATCAGTCAGACACGTGCCTGAAACGAAGTTGTCAGAGACGATCAAACGCTTCTAACTTGGAAGCATGAACCGTGTGACGACAATAGTTCCGAAACTATTTCAATATAAGGTTTCGAAAAGATCGTTGCGGAATCAAGCAACGAATGAAGACAAACTAATCTTAAAGAGTGGACACTAACTCAACTTCTCAGGCAAATTCATGCGAACGGGAATAGATAGAACTCAACAAAACTTCCGTAGAAGTGAGTATAAACCAACGAAATAATCAAACCTAAGAAAGAACCTAAACCATGACAATGCGGCTTTCACTGAAGTCAGTGTGGAGCCAAAACTTGACAAGGAAATTCTCATGATGAGAATAAGGACTTCAAACTAACCGAAATACGGCAAGACCACTGAATTTCTCGGATAGTTCAAATGAACGAGAGAAAAGCAATGAAGCAAAGTTCGAAGCTATTCAAGCAGGTACGAAGAGCAAAACAGTCATAGTGAATGGCGAAGTTCGGTTCGATGAGCTGATTTCAGCAAACTTTTCAAATGCTTCGACGAGGGAGTGACACTCAATTCCAATAAGAATTGCAGAGTTAATCAAACTACTAAACTAGTACTACAAATCGCTGTGAGCTAAGGGGCTCGCTGAAGAAAGCGAAGCTTCAACCGGCGAAAACAAAGTTTCTTGCAAGAACATTGAATGCAAGCAAAGTTTGTTCTTGAAGTGAGTCGAAACGAAAGAAAACTGCAAAGTGAAACTTTTGTTCGAAAATTTTCACTGAAGTTAGTCAAAAGCTAAAGAATACGACAACATTGCCAGTGGCATGCCTTGAATTTTCAAGACAGCTAGTGGTCAAGGTGTGACCGAAGATATTCGCGCTATTCGAAGTGCGAACGGTGAGGTCAGGTCAAGTGAAGGAAATGAACCTTCATTTTCTCTTGTCTACCTTCTTCTAGCGTGTCTCACGCGATTAGTCAACTAACTAACTTAAATTACTAAAATTTAGAGCCAAAACTATCGCAATTACTAAATGGACACTCAAGACAAAACGGAACGAAATCGTCTTTCGCTGGATAAGCTCAAGCCACAAGTTTGTCCTGTGAGCGGAAGACATCCAGACGAGCTACGCAAAGAAATCGACGAGCAGTAAGCCAAACTTTTCGATCTATCACAATTCTTAAGACTAACGAACTTAAAGCAAGACGAAATAAGTCGAAACGTCGTTCTATGTGCTGCAAATGATGAACTTCGAGCCATTTTCAAAGAGCATCGTGACTCGGTGAGTCTTTACTCTAGTCAAAGGCATTTCTTAGCTCAATTCCGGCAAACTACGAGGCACTTGTAACGACATCGCTGCACTTGATGTCGAAGGAAGCTTAGACTTGATTCTAACACAAAAACTACTCGAAACATCAAGTCCTAATGAGATAATTAGAGCAGCCATCGAGTGCGTCTACGAGCGAGTTGTTTCACGAGTCAAGGATTTAACAATGGAGTTTATCCTCGGTGGAAGCAACACTCTGAACCTTATTAGTCAACTTCAAGGCGTGATGGTTTTTCAACATCATCTCGGCGCTGTGCGCGATCGTTGTTTCCATCGACGGGAAGAAGCTCACAAGAAGCTACAAGACTTAATCACAGCTACTGATGAAGACATCAAAATTAGGAAGAACAGTATCAAGCTTCTTCAAGAAGTCTTTGGTGCCGGCAACGAAGAAGAAAGAATCAAAGAAGAACTTCGTTTCTGTCTCAAAGCGGACTTATTTCGAACCGAAGCTGGAAAACAATCACGGTGGACTAAGGAAACGACACTCATTCGAAGACTTCTAACTGTAGCAAGCATTCTATTTCTTCACTACGCACACAAGAAAAGTTACTTCACTAGTCTGCGACAAATTATTTGTCTCAAGATCCACGAACTAGAGGCAAAGAAGAAGGAATGTGGTTGTTTGCCGCTTAGCGGGATCAACCAAACACTTCAAGAACTCAGTATTCTTGAAGAACACTTTGGAAACTACGAAAATGTCCTTTCTCGTAAGCAAGAGTCGGACTTCGACAAGGATCTGAAGCTAATCAGTTTGCTGCACTTCATTGCAACTACCTAGTTCTACTCAAATAGCCGTCTCTAACTTCAATTTTGCGAAGTGGAATAAACGGTTGTGTTAAAAGAAATGTGGGACGAAATTCAGGTTCAGAAAACCTGTTGATATCTGAGCAAAACCTACCTCTAATTCAAAACTTACAGATAGCAAAGACGAAAACTCTACAAGACAACGAAGGAAACCGAAAACTATTGTGCAAAAATCAATCAGATATGGCACAGAAGTCGTTGAAGGAAGACATCTTTCACGCGTCACGTAGTGGATGCATACGAGTGCCGCTAGGCAATGGAAAAGAAGCAATCTTCTTCCGAGGAAGAAGGTGTCCTCTCTCGAACAGTTTCGAGTCATCATTTGAAGCAAGGGATCCATTCAGTCTTTATGAATGGAGAACATTCAACTCAGGCGAACAGTGCTTCAGGTAACGAAACTTAAGATTTGAAACCAGAAGATTTCAAGATACTACGAGGCACGACTCTGTGAACAAGCAGATGTTGCTGAAGGAGTCTTGAAGGCGAAAACATCAACAGAAGCAGTGCAAGCTGCTTCTGGCTTAAGCGAAGAAATCAAGGCTAAGCACTATTGGCATTTCTATCAAGAGGAATACTTAAAAGCAACTCTAAACTACAAGTTCTCGGCTTGCAATGAAGCACGGGAGTTTCTTCTGGGAACGGACAAGGCAATTCTTGTCGACATATCCGAAGGCGAAAGCAACGAAGACTTCACGTTATGTGAGTCGAAAGAGAGAAAATCTTACAATTGCAGCCGAAATAATGCAAATCACAACAAGTTGTCTACAAGGTGAACACTTATGGCGCCGAAGAAACCTTCTTGGAAAGCTTCTAATGCAGAAACGAACTCAACTAGTACTCAAACTAGCCGATAAAGGAGAGGACAATCACGAACCACAAGAACTCAATCAACAAAGGACTGACAATGCCAATTTCAGTAAGTCCAACAAAGTCATTATAACTACAAGTCTACGCGTTACAGCTACAGAACAAACTTCTCAGGAACGAGTAACGAATGCAGAGCAAATCGGTAATGCGAACGAATTCAACTGGAGGTAATACTATGAATTTTGGCAAGGCAATTTACGCGCGATATTTAGAAAGAAGAAAGAATGTTCTCCAAGGACTAGCTATGATCAGCGAATCCAGGAAGAAAAGACTCGTGAAGACAAAAGGCAAAATACAAGAAAAGAACGGGTAAGTCGAAATAAGCGCAACACTTTGATGTGATTCAGTTTCTTACTTTGGCAAAAGTGCGAAGGAGCGAAAGGGCGAAGATTCCAAAAGGCACTGCAATCGTGACCGAACCAGAGGAGGGTTTGGTCGAGGCAAACGAGATAGACGGAAAGGAGAAGCGAAACACTTTCCTCAAAATAACAGAAATCCCTACGAAGAAACCAACACGACGAAGCAGAAAACGCAAAGGAAGGTAAGCTATTTGGAAGCACACTGCTAACTAGTAAATAGTGCTTCAGAGCCAACCTTCGAAGAGTCTACAACACAAGCGAAACGGTCAGAAGAAGCGACGCGACAGGAAAATCCAGAAAGAGCAAACATCAAACCACTAATTCCAAGCAAGTTCTAACAGTCAATTTCAACTCGTTATAGTTGAGAAGGCAATAACATTAGAGCGAATTCCACTAAATGAAGTCCGGATACAAGACAATCTTGTATGGAAACACTTAAAGCGAAAGAAAACGAGTCCGTCGACGAAGAAAATCAACCAACTTCCAACGAAGTCAATTCGAGGACACTCAGGTACATCAACTACTTTTCTAATCCGTTGAAGACGAAGAAGCATCTCAGAAGCGTTGACGACGAAGACTTGATTACGTTGAAAGGACAATGCATTTCAACAGCATTTATGGTTAAAAGATATGATTGCTTGAGTTCATTGCTTTGTTTGTGTCTCTTTTGTGTATTATTGTGTAGTGCAAACAAATAGAACAGTCGAGCATCTCTCACTGGAGGCGTGACGTTGTCATCGTGAAGAGTGAAGAACTTCGAAGATCCTTCAGAAAGAGAAGCGTGGGTGGGGAGCTACCGTAACAACAAGGCATGCATTCAAATCTCAGTAGCCGCTCGAAGGCGGAGGCGGGAAAGGTGGGTGGACGGGTTTGGCCGTCGACCAATTAGGCGGGAAAGATTCAAAGACGAAGAGTGAAGAGACGAGCTCGTTGAGCGATGACCTGGGCGCGAAGAGATCCATTGAGACACGGCTAAGTGCTCTCCCGTCGAGGGATGCTCTCGGCAGTCTCCGCGGCAAAGAATCTCCGCGCGTAATTATATTTGATGATCCCTCAGAGGGGATTGATGAGAAGATCTCTGTGTGAATGCGATGAGTGTAGTCTGTGTGCTGTGTCTGAGGTGTACTGTATTTCGAGTCGTACGAAGTGAAGATTCAAAAACGAAAGCAAAATGAAAAGAAAAGCAGCCTGCTCCTAAAGCAACCAAGGTCGTCCTTACCGGTAACAAAAGAAGGGAAATCAAAACTACGATTGCCAATCGAAAATGCTTCCCAAGTGGGGGGTTTCGCAAGCATCCCAGCGTTTTAGACTAGAAACTGGGCAATGAGGACGCCACTCCTCAAACTTTTTCTCTACCATTAGCAGAGTGAGCCGTTGGTTGGACTTCCAAACAGGCACGAGAGTCACTTTGTCTATTTCTCATTAAGTCAACTAACTCAAAGCTTCTGCGAATTCGAACAAACTGCGGTACGGTGCGGGTCTTCTTCAGCGCAAATTTTGTGACTCCCACTCAAGTATGCATACGGCCGCATGCGCGATTTCAATCGCCAAACCTAGCTAGGATTTTTTCTTTCAGACACCGCTCAGTCGTCGAAAATGGGTTCGGTCGGAATTCTCCATGATCCTTTCGGATCGCTCAACAAAGAATTTTTTTTTCAAAATGCCAATCTCGGAATTTCGAGACAGCAAAACTTCAAAACTCGCAATGCCTAAAACTTCCTGGCTACCCAACACCAGGGGAGAACACAACTAAAACTCATGCGCGCTTCCTATCCATGCCCGCTTGGAGAACTGACTTGTTCTTCTCGACATAACTGCGGCCGGCAAGCGAAAGCTTGTAGGGGTCTCGGCAACGCAAAGTCGGCAAGTCCACAAAAGCGCTGACCGAACCCAAGGGAAGAGTCGCATAGCTATAGGGACGGGATGCAATGCTGGAGTCTTGGTGCGGCGCAGGCTGTCAATGAAAATTTTGCGCTCGAGCTGTCGCCAAAGAAGGAAACCAAAGAAACGAAGAAAACTTAACTAAACGTACTGTACAATCCGATGCATCGCGATGTTCACGTCGAGGAGACGGTGCGACGAAGCCGGCTGTTGTTGGCTAGCATCTCGTAGTCGAAGCGACGGAATATGGGAATGGGGAAACTATTTTGAAGCCTAACTATTTTGGGATTTGACGATAGGTGGGAAAGGCGGGTCTGAGGGCATCGAAACCTTGGGAGTCAGGCTAAACAGCTGACTTACTCTAGGGACCTCCACGTAAGCCCGGACGGTGTAGCGGTTACTCATACATACGGGGACTTGAATGCACTGGACGGAGTTCCCCTCGGTTCGTCTGCCTTTAAACTCAGCCCATGTCCTGTTCCCATTGAGAAGGGTTCCTTTACATATCTTTATTTACAATGAGAGGAGAAGGAGATACAAAGAGGGGAAGGGAGGGAAGGCCACGTGAAGGGAGCCTGACCACACGCCGCCACCCAGGAGGGAGCGCGCGGGCCAAGTCCTCGATCCCTCCGCCTCCTTTCCCGACTCGACACACAGGCCGAGGGGTCAGGCGAGGGAGAGAGAGACGAGGCTCCTTACGTTGTGCAATCATGACGCAATTTCGAATGGGCGACTAGGAAACGCGGCTTTGAAACCTTCACAACCTTCGCAAAGAAAGAACTGCTACGAAATAACTCATCTTCGCTGATAAGTTCTTCTAATCGAATCACATAACAACTTCAAAGAGTGCTAGAAAACTTCAAGTCAAAGATTTTCTGGTCAGACGAAGTTCGTCTCCTCCTTTCGCACTAACCAAATAAACTTCGCACCTTATATAAGTTCGCACGGAAAAGTGCAAAATCAAATGTTTTAGTGTCAAGTGATGCCGAATAGGCTGTAGCCAGTTGAGCATTTGTGATTTGACTTGAAACCGGCAAGTCGTCGCTCGCTTTGCACTCTTATTGCACTCATGGAACAGACATTTCATAACTAATAGCAGTGCCCCGCATCTTCTTCAAACTCGCAGCCGAACCGGGCCAATCGTCGATGGCCATTTTTAGGGAACTTTAAGATTGCCGTTAAACTGGTACCTGCACATTTCAAACAGGGCAAAACACTTAGTTCCAAATGCACTACCAAACAGGCCGTAACTGTAAGCGTGACTCAATGCAGTCTGATAGTTTCCAGGGGCTTGGTTTCTCGGACATATTCATTGGAAGGCATCAACGCGCAAAGCACAAGCTGACTGTATTCACAACCACTCTCTTCACTTTAGGGGCACTTGAAACCAACAAGAGGCATAAGGTCGTCTTTTGCACTTGCACATTCAGAGGTTTGAGAAAATCTTGGCCGCTGTTTCAAGGTAATGTATTACGGACACGAATTGCAAGACGTTGTTATGGCCAAGTTACCGATTTGAGTTTTTTTGTCAATCAATCGCTTAGGGCTGCTGTTCTGTTTCATCAAACTTGCAGTCAGCGCTGTTCTCTGTTTGCCCTCTAGCTTGAAACCGTGCAAACTTGCTGAAGCACCGTCTTCTACTCGGCAACTCAGTCCTGAAAGGTGAAAATCTCGTTATTCTCAAAGTCCACCGATGTTGTTCAAAATGAAAACGCGACGAGCGCCACAATCGCACAAGCAATCAGACGCAGCAAATGTGATCGTGATGAAACGGAAAGATGAGGAAAGCGGATCCAAAGTAGGTAGTTTCGAGAAAGCGAAGCAAGGTGACGAACGACAACTTTCGTCAGACTCTCGTTGTACTACACAAACATCGTGCATGAAGTTCTGCGAGTCTTCATATTTTGAAAGGAGGATGCCCGTTTCACTAGTATTACTTAAGGAAGTGATTTTTGAACGTTGCTGATACGGTGAGCCTCCGATCTCGTAAAGTTCCTCTGTGCAGGCATGCTCCTCAACACCGTCGCGGTCGTCGTTCTCATCCTGCCCTTGATGATCTCCTAGCTGACACGAGGACAACGAGAAGTCCTTAGACAAGAAGCTAGAGTCATTGTTTCGACTCAACTCACCACTTTTTCATCGTTCGATAAGTTCCTCGGACGTTGCTGAAAGGCAACTGACCTGAGAGATTTCCCAAAGAAAAGGCTTTCTGCTGCCTTGTTTACCGAAATGACTTTGCGCGTCTGCAATCTGGGAAATTCCTGGTGAGAAAACCCTTTCTTTCTTACAAACAACCTTCAAAGTTGTCACGATTAGCGGGCCTTCGAGGAGCTCTCCATTCAATGTCTCGTGAAAAAGATGTATGATAAATAAAGTGTATAAGTTGAACGATTACAATGCTGAAGCACGGGAGTCACTTTCACCATTTGAAACTCGGCATCCTTTCGTGAAGCTGCTCAAGATTGATTGAGGCTCTGCATAAATGTGACGTGATTTCGTCGGTTTTGGAAAACGAGGGCGCAAACGTGCGTCAATTGTCAAACCTTTCGGACGCCGCAAATGAAACAGGAATGCAACGGAGAGGTCCTTTGAGAAATGTTCCTAACATTTTGCCGTGATACAATATGAATGATTCGCTGTTGCTCGCGTTCTTAGTTTACTCGTAGCAGAAATCGAAGAATGAAAACAGTCAGATGTCCGATTCAAAATTTTTGTAAGATTCTTCCGTCCGTGTTCGTTCACTATCACTGAAGGAGTTGTCTTTCAGGTTTCAAATCAGCTAAGAGAGATGAGTTCAAGTTCATCCGAAGCGACACGGGTGTCGTCGTCGAGCTTCTGTCGTCACAGATCGCACAAACGTAAATTCAGTAAAGACAAACTGATACAATCCACCTCTCCTCTTCCCTTGAGAACCCGTCATGCTCATGATCAAGCAACTAATTGATGCAATGTTTACCACAAGTGCTTTACGTTCATAAAGCCTGGCACCCAGTAAAGATGAATCCAAATCGAGTTCAGATCGCATTGACTCGGAGTCGCATTGACGCTCTTTCGCGCCTTCATTTATTGCAGTACGGGCCATGTCGGTAGCCGAGTGAGTCAATTTCCGAAAATGAGACACCTTCGCGCCGCCTTAATCGTGTACTGAAGCATTGCCCAAATTTCCATTCAACGCGAAACTGGCAATTCATTTCACAGCTTCGGGGGCTACTGAGGATCACCTAAAACTTAACATGCTTTCAACAATGGTGCTCAAGATGGACACGCAAACTCGTACCAATTGCATAAGCTTACCGATAGGGCAAATGTAATCTTGATGAAACGGAGTGGTAAACATGTAATGTCGAACACAGAAGAGAAGATCGAAGTTAATGCGTCGTCCGCGGATCATTTCTTTGCAAATCGACTTGAACCCGCCAACTGGCTACTCGCTTTCTACTTGCTCTTGGAATCAACAGTTCTCCCACGCAGCTCTCAACTCAGCTTGTTCTTCTGTTTACTAACAATCGATGGTTTTGAGATTTCCACGAAGAAGAAACGAACAAACTTGTGCAACAGATAGTTACGCTCGTTCATTGTCTGACAGTGAGGTTATTGTCAACCTATTTTAAAATTGGCTTGAAACCGGCCCATGCAAATTACTGTAACAGGAAATTCATACGACCACAAGTTCCACTTCACTGTCGCCGAAGCGACTAAGGTTCCCTCTTTTCCTCTTTGATTATTTGAGTTCTCCAATCTAGTTTCCTCTTTGTTGTGCCTCTAGTTATAACATGACGTATTTGTTCAGTTAGCACCCCTTCTCCTCTCATGACCCAGATCCGCCCACCGGCCCAAGTGTCTTTATCTCTGCTCTCTCACATTCCAAGCATATGTCCCCATTTTCACCGTCTCTGTGGCTCTGTGGCTCTCTTATCTTATTCGAATTGTTAGCAGTAGTCCCGCACTTGTTAGCACTGTTGACCCAACATCTTCAGGCCCAGCTCTCTGGGTTGTACGCCTACAGGTTCGGTACCCGGTCGTCTCTCTCTTGTGCTCTTCGTGAATAAACTTGCTCTTCATCAAGACCCGCGTGGCAGCGACTATCAGAGCATTTAGCTGGACCATCCGGCGCATTCTGGTACATCGGCTAGACGACCCCACGGACCCTTTCGGTTTTTTACGCAGCAGATCAACTTTGAAATGCCATACCAAGCCGTTACTATGAACCTTAGGAAAGAGGCAACTCGCCTCAAAAATCAGTTGAAGACGGAAATTACGACTGCCGAAACGAATATTCCCGAAGTACAACCGCCGCCTGACCCCACTCTTCTGCCCGGTTACGTTGCAGAGGAGAAGAAGAAGACGGTCTCGGCAATCGGATCGATCAGGTCAAGGCTCGGCAACCTCAAAGATTCTCTCATTCGCTTCGAAACGTTCGCACGCAATGCGGACAATGTGGAGGAAACAATGCAGGAGTTAATCGATTATCAAGCCGACCCTATCGGCAACGAGAGCGTAGACGATGTTCTCGACGAGGCGGAAGACCATATTGTGGTATTGGAGGCACGCCTAGTGTCACTCGAAGCCCTCCTCGTCCCCACCCCAGGACAGCCAGTTCAAGTTGCTCCCGCAGCCCTTGCAGCAGCCGGCGCGGTGACCAACCAGGCTCCTCGTGTGAAGTATCCTCCACTCAAACTGCCAACGTTCAGTGGAGAGCCAAGCCAGTTTGAAAGTTTTTGGTCCACGTACGAGGAGCAGATCCACCTGGACAATTCATTCACTGATGGGCAGAAGTTTCTGCACTTAAAGGCGCTACTCGATGGGAAGGCGTTACAATTTCTCGAGCATATCTCAGCCGTCGGAGAAAACTACGAGTTAGCCGTCAAGCAGCTCCGCGACAAATACGGCAATCGTCGTCTTGTAGAAAGTTCTTTCCTACGCAAATTGAAGGAAATTCCGAAAGCGAGGCACGACGCAGAACAGTGCCGCTCAACGCTGGACATTCTTAAAACGACCTTGGCTCAGATGAAGAAACTTAATAACGATTCCGGAATTGCGATGATTGATATAGTTGAGAACAAGTTCCCGCAGGAAATTCGTCTGAAGCTGACGGAAGAGAGTGCAAAAGCCGAAGCGGACCCCAATCGAACCTGGCAGATGGACGACGTGTTGAACGCTCTCGAGTTGATCGTCAGCCAATTAGAGATTTGGGAATCGAAAGAGTTAAATCCTCGCCAGCGCTTCGAAGACACGACTGTCTTTGCGGCAATGAACACTGAAAAGGCGTGCATATTCTGTGGCTTTACGCATCCATCGGAGGAGTGCCTTTTGGTTTCGTCGTGGGAGCTTCGCCGTCAAATCTTCAACGAGCGTCGCCTATGTTTCAAATGCGGCAAAGCTCAACATTTCGCTGCCTCCTGCTATTCAAGTTGTGCCAAGTGCATGGGCAATCATTTTGTCGCATTGTGTCCCGAAGTATGCCGCAAAGTGGAGGAGCAAAAGCGACAATTCCAACAAAATTTCGGTCAAAATTCTCTACCGAAGCGTCCGCTCAACCAAAACTTCAACAAAAATTCACGGCAGAATCATTACGCTCAAAACAGGCCAAGGTGGCCGAAACAGCCTATCCGCCAGCAAACCAATGCCGTCACAGAAGATGAAGGCGGAGACCAAGATCAAGTCTATATAGCCACCGAAGCTCAGGAACAAGGGCGAAGCCATTTTCGCCGAAGAGTCATTTTACCGTGCGGCGCGGCCCAACTGGCCTTCGGCAACGAAGTCCTCAAGCTTTTTCTCGATTCCGGCTCGCAGCTGTCTTTCATTCTCGAGGGTGTAGCAAAGCGCTTAAATTTAAAAGTTATTCGAAGCGACGTCATTCATCTGCGCGCTTTCGGCGCCAACGCCGCCGTTGCAACGAGGGTCAAGATTGTGGAGCTGCCTCTGAAGCAGACCGACGGAAGGATTATCAAGTTCAAGGTCTGCACGATCAAGGACATGACGGCGGAGCTGCTGCCTATTCCTCTGACAGATAAGGACAAGAAGTTCATCCAACGGCGCAAGATCACCTTTTCGGATCCTCAGAGTCTCATCGAATCAGTCAAACCATCCATTCTGCTAGGAGCAGACTACTTTTGGGATCTGCTGACTCACAAGCAACAGCCGAAATTGCCCTCCGGATTGCACGTTGTCTCGACCATTTTCGGCAATGTCCTCAGCGGGCCAACAAAGTCTTTCGGGAGTTACGCCGGAATCTTCCAAGTTACGGTGATGCCTATTCTCGACATTGACGATTATTTCAAGCTAGACACCGTGGGAATTCGAGAAGAAGATGAAACGGCCCTCACTCTTGAGACTTACAAGGAGTCGATCGTCGCCCAGGACGGCGAATACCAATTGGCGCTTCCTTTCAAATCGGCTAATCAACGACCTGCCGTTAATCTTGAACTGGCTTTCAAACGACTTGCATATGCTTTCAAAAAGTTTGCAAATACGCCGGATACCTGGGCAGTCTTTCAATCCACTTTCGAAGACCAACTGGCGAAGGGAATTATCGAGGAAGTCGTCTCAGAAAATCCGGCGAACAATTTTCGCTCTCAAATGACATACCTGCCCTGGAGAGTGGTGATGACACCAGGGAAGTCGACAACTCATCGAATTGTGTACGACGGGAGCAGTCACTCGAGAGGCACGCCTTCGTTGAACGATTGTCTCGATCAAGGACCTTGCTCTCTCCCTAGTCTCGTCGGATGCCTCCTTCGATTCCGTGCACACGCTGAAGTTTTTACGGCTGACGTTGAGAAGGCGTTTCTTCAACTGCGTCTCGAAGAAGAGAGCCGGGATTTCACGCGTTTCCTATGGCTGAAAAACCCCTCGAAGCCTCCCTCAGGCGACAATCTTAAAGTCTTCCGCTTTCGAAGAGTCCTTTTCGGGCTCAACTGCAGCCCTTTCATGCTTTCTGCTTGCATCGATAAGCATCTGGACAGTTTTGGCCAGAATGTCCACGACGAATTTGTCCACAATACTTATGTTGACAACCTTCTACTCGGAGCTGATTCGACGACCAAGCTCGTTAACAAGTATCACCTCGCCAAAGAAATATTCAGCGGACTAAAGATGAACCTACGGCAATTCCGAAGCAACAGTCCACTGGTGGAAGCCGCCTTCGTTGAAACGGACAAAATCGATGCGGAAGTAATTAAAGTGCTCGGCCTCCAGTGGAATGCGACAAAAGACCGCCTGTACTTCAAATGCGTCCTGCCGGAGCAGCCAAAATGGACAAAAAGGTCGGTTCTACAAGCAACGGCGGCCATCTTCGACCCCCTGGGAGTTTTTCTCCCCCTTCTCATCAAGGCGAAGATATTCCATCAGAAGATGTGGAAGGACAACCTCGGTTGGGACGAACCCTTGAACGAGGAGTCGACCAAAGCCTGGAACGAATTGAGGAGCTCGTCCAGTGGCTCTACATTTTCCCTCGACCGGCGATATTCACTCAACTCGGCGAAAGTCTCCCTATGCGTATTTTCCGACGCGAGTAATGCCGCCTATGCAGCCGTCATTTATTTGAGGGACAGCGAAAGTGGCAAAACATCATTTCTTTACGCTAAATCACGGCTGTCACCACTTAAAGGACAGACGATTCCTCGTCTGGAGCTTCTCGGAGTGCTCATCGGCATGCAAATGTCTCAATTTCTCGTCAGAGAGCTCAGCTCCGTCCTCGAAATCGACCGCATCCACCTATTCTGCGATTCAAAAATCGCGCTGCATTGGCTTAACGGCACAGGAAAATGGACGGTCTTCGTCGAGAACCGACTCCGGTCGATTCGGAAAATTATCAGCGAGATTAATCGGCCCGTCCAGTTTCACTACGTGGCAACCGACGAAAACCCCGCCGACTGTGCCACTCGAGGCCTCTCGGTCAACGAATTTGCGGAGCACGCTTGGACAGTCGGACCTCGGTGGTTGATGAATGAGCCCGAGTCGTGGCCAAACAGCGAATTTAAGTTCAACGCTTCCACTGAGGAGGATCCCGAGGCAATCGTCGAAGCCGAGGCGACATCACACATTGCTCAGATCTCGGAAATCTGGAAAGCCACCTCAACGGACTTCAAGAAAACACGATCCCGAGTGGCCGTCTACCTCCGCTTCTTATCTTTCGTTTTCCGCAACAACCTCGAGCGCCTTCAAGGCTTCATCCCCGAGCTCAAACATCTGGACCAACGAGGAGGTCTCAACGGCCGAGACTTGCAAGCGGCTGAAACGCTAATTTGGAAAAACCACCAACGCCAGTGGCTTAGCGAGAACTTCTTCAAAGGCTGCTCGAACCTCAAGGCTTTCGTTTCACACGACGGATTATGGCGATGCAAAGGACGCCTCGGGAACGCGCGACTGCCGGACCACACGAAATTTCCAATCTTGGTGAATCGAGAAGATCCGCTGGTCAAGAATTACGCTTTGGTCGTCCATCAGGACCTCAAGCACGCAGGGATTGACTCAACGCTGACGGAGCTTCGCCAAACGCTCTGGATCCCTCGAGGGCGCGCCCTGCTTCGCCAACTTCTTCACTACTGCGTCATCTGTCGACGCAGCAACGCATTGCCATTCCGCTATCCAGAAGCTCCTCACCTCCCTGAAGTCCGAGTCAGCAAGTCCAAACCGTTCATGCACGTGGGTACCGACTTTCTCGGTCCATTGATGGTCAAGACTCAAGATGGAAAGCAAGCCAAGGCGTATGTGCTTCTCGTGACCTGTTTGGCCACCCGACTGATTCACCTGGAAGTCGTCACCAGCCTCAATACGGATGCCTTCCTTCGAGCATTTCGTCGGTTTTGTGCGCGTCGAGGCTTACCAACCACGGTGCTCAGCGACAACGCTTCCACGTTCAAATTAGCATCGCAGTGCCTCAACAGCCTGAGCGCTTCGATCGGCATGCAGAAAATTCACTGGCAGTTCATCACTCCGCTAGCGCCCTGGACAGGAGGAGTGTACGAGCGACTCGTCGGTTCTGTCAAAGCCGGAATGACAAAGGCGCTCGGACGTCGAGTTCCACTCGCTGAGGACTTCGCCACGCTCGTGGCCGAAATTGAAGGAATTATTAATTCGCGACCGCTTACTCACGTGGCCGACGACTCGAGCTCTCACGTCCTTCGACCAATCGACTTTGTGCAACCAGAAGTCACCACCACATTCCCGTCGCTTGAGACTGAAGAGCCGAGCTACGGAATCTTATCGTCGGCCGAAGACGCAATCAGCCGGTGGAAGCAAACGTCTCAGACACTTGACAACTTCTGGAAACAGTGGCAGCTCGAATACATCCCAGGATTGCGAGAAAGCCACAGGCAACACCGACTGGGCCGGTCTGGCACAAGAACCGAGCCCGTTCCCGGAGAAGTCGTGCTCGTCACAGACGAAAATTCTCCCCGAAGCTCTTGGCCGTTGGCGACAGTTGTTGAAGTGCACTACAGCCCGGACGGAGTTGTCCGCTCAGCGACCATCCGCCTCAAAAGTCATCGCCTCGTTCGCCGAGCCATTTGCCAGCTTGTCCCTTTGGAAATCCTCCCGCAAGATAAAACACCTTTACCGGACAAACGAGCAGAATCGGCCAAGGAGGACGCCCCGCCGACTACTCCAGCTCCATCCCCACGCCGTTCGACACGTCTACGAAAAGTGGTTAACTACAAAGAAGCGTCGGATAGCGAAAACGAAGAGGACCAAGTCCTGTGCATCACGACTACGAAGCCAGCCGCGTGGTTCTCATCGTCGACCTTGTTCAAGCTACTTCGCTCCCTCCCCTTTCTCAATCTCAATACCAAGTCTCAGGTGTAGATCCTTTGTTGCGGGCGGGAGTGTCGCCGAAGCGACTAAGGTTCCCTCTTTTCCTCTTTGATTATTTGAGTTCTCCAATCGAGTTTCCTCTTTGTCGTGTCTCTAGTTATAACATGACGTATTTGTTCAGTTAGCACCCCTTCTCCTCTCATGACCCAGATCCGCCCACCGGCCCAA
>JAQIXL010001375.1:0-18615 GCA_034700245.1 Poikilolaimus oxycercus
CGAGTCGATGCAAGGTGTGGAGAAGGAAGTGGAGACCTGCGACCGGCTCTTGGTCTCGTCCGCCTGTGGAGAAGCTTGTCGACATTGGAAGGACGGCGACTGGAAGTTGTGTGAGATGTCGAGGAGAGGCGGTTCTGAGGAGAAAGTCGAAGAGGAGACGCTGGCTGGGAAGGGACGGCATCGAGAAAGCGGGCGTCGTCAAGAAAGACGTCTGTCGCTGTCGCCAGGAGAAGCTCGTCGTCGTGAGACGTCTCCAAGTCTCATTGGAGTCATGGCGTTCGGGCTTCGAGATGGCGGCCATGTTCGCCTTTCTGGCCTTCCTGGCTCGTCTCTTGCTTCTCTTCCTCGAGAGTCTCTTCTGAGGGCGAATTCAGTCTCTTTTATTTCTTTGAAGTGCGTTGCGGGCCAATTCTGTTCCCTTTTGGTGTATTCTTCTTGTCTCTTCTTTCTCCTGGATTCTCAACGGATTCGTCTTCTCCCAAAGTGATATAAATATAGTCAGAGGAGACCCTCATTCTCCGCTCAGATTCCTATAGTCAACTGAGGACAATAAAGATCTAAAAACTCTAGAAGAAAGAAAAGACCACAAGGCATTCAAGCAGAATCAAAGTCTGTAGTTCGCAGAACAAGACAAAGGATGCTTTCCAGTGTTCCACGCGAGTCTTCTCTCTCGAGTGTTTTATCCGTCGGGAACCATGGCGAGTCCCTTGTCGAGCAGAAGGAGCTTCATCGAGTCGGACAGCCGCGAGAACTCGTCCGTCTTCGAGATCGTCTTCACCGCGTTCACCGTCGTCAGATCGTGCAGACACACGTTCTGAACATCTTCCCTCAGAAGAAGACATACGAGGAGACGCTCGAGACGGAACTTGTCCGCCCAGACGAGCTTCCGCTTCACGTCGATGGCTTTGTCCTCGCAGAGGAACGTCTCGCACTCGACGAGCACGAAGTGGACCGAGTAGAGAGACGCCGTCGCCAGAAGAATCTCCACGTTCGCCGCTGCAGGCATCTCCTCTCTTCTTCTGATGAAAACCGGTGACTGGACGACGCGAGGGGTAGACGGCGTGAAGGAGCTCGACGATGGCGCCCAGCGAGACGTCCTTCAGCTCCACCTCCGTCTTCCCACTGCGCAGAAGACGGGCAAAGACGGGCGAGTGTAGACCCAGGTACTGAAGGAACTCCTTGACGAGGAAGTCAAACCCCCCGCGAGACGTGCAGCCGGACGCCGCCGACGATGAGCACCGTGTCGGTGAGTCCCTCCTGGTGACGGGAGAAGTCCACACGTGGGCTCCGTCTGAAAGAAAGTTACGATCACCAAATGCGTCTATTGTTTTTTGAGAAAAAACTGGCCAAAAGCGCTTGCGCTGGAGTGTCATTATGGGGTGCTCACCTGATTCCAGAAGTGTTCTTGACATGGATGAAGACTTCGAGATGAAGGGCGTCGTCCTGCACGAACTCCTCCTTCAACACTTCGCTCCACAAGATGAGGCCTTTCGGGCCAAAGTTCCGATGCTTCGCGCTGTAGACACATTCGATCTGAGCCCCTTCACCTCCTTGAAGGAGACGAACTTGTCGAACGAGAGGTGAACGCAGACCGCGCAGCAGTCGCACCGTCACCGCCGCCTCGCACGTCCACGTCGTCAGGGCACTGCGAAGCTTCCCTTCTCTGTCGAGACTCACTTTTCCCAGTTGCAGTGCACGAAGACCTTGAGGAGACGCGCGCCGCCCTCGCCCACCGTCTGCGCCTCCACCTTCCTGTCATCCAGTTGCTCTCAGAAGATTGAGAAGAAACCAAGGGACGTCCGCGATACGGTAGATGGCGCTCTCTTGGCCGCTGGTCGTCAGCTGTCCCAGGTCGGCGGCCATACGGAGGATGCCCTCGTTGGCTGGTACTGAAGGGGAAGAGTCGAGAGAAGGAATGGCAGACAAACGGGAGATCATTGTCGAGTGGAAGCCGAAGACGACCGCTCACGTCCCCCCGGAGATATAAAGACAAGAGAGAATTGGCTTGCAGAATAGAGGTTTATTCAGGAAATGGGAGATTAACTTGTTGCATAACACCGAGAAGAGAGAAGGTTGAGGGAACACGACATCGATGAAGGAGATCAAAGAAGGATCACGGGGAAGGGACCTCAATCTGAGCTGTGAGGAGGCCCGACGAGACGTTCTCGGAGGAGAATGCCCACAAGGACAAGGCACAAGAGAAGAAGAAGCACGCCGACGGTGAGATAGGCGACGGAGAGGAAGGTGTTGCGAGGACCGAGCCAGCTCTCGGAAGTAATGATGAAGGACTTGTTCCCTTCGAAGGCATCCACCGGGTAGTCTGCAAGGGTTAGAAGGGAGTGGGAAGTCTTACTGTAAGTGATCGTGAGACTGTACTCTCCCATGGGGAGTCCATTCCCGAAGACTGCTGATCCATTTCTATCGAGGAAGCGATAGGATTTCCTGAAGTGAGGCAAGGCGGCCGGGCTCATCCATTCAATCAAGTCCACGTTCAAGAAGCCGCGACCCGTTTTGTTGTCGCCCAACTCGCAGATTTTCTTCTGCCACCAAGGAGGTTTCGCTGTATTCCTCTGTCACTCGATTCTTTTCAGTCCAGAAACGACTCACAAATGCGTCGCAGAGATCCTCGCCTGGCTTTTCTGGAGGGTTCTTGAACTTCTTATCCACCACGTGCTGACTAACAATTCCTTTAGTCGTGAAGGGCACTGGGATCACACTCTGGGGGTCTCCTGGTGACAAATAATACAACTCGAAGCTATCTGCAAAGCCGTCGTGGGAGTCGTGAAGGAGAGAAGGAGACGAACCGTTAAACATGGAATTGGCGATATGTCCGCAAGGAGCGATTGGAACTGACTCATTCAACTCATTTGTCGCAAAGCCGGGATCACATCCATCCACTTTGTCCAAGTTTCCGAAGACTTGCAAGTCATTCCTCGACTGTACATAGAGACGGGCATTCTGGTAGAAGCCCTTGAGACCGTAGTAGAACTTGACTTGTCCCTGCAAGGACCGGTCTCCACTCTTCTCCGTCTTCTTACTGAGAACTCCTCGCTGAGGAAGACGGAGAACTTGCAAGTTGTAGAGGCAAGTTGGGCGAAACGAAGACGACTATTGGAGAGGATTTCGCTGGCTCGAGTCCCATTCTCTATCACGCAGTCCGTGTAATCGATTATGATCTCCTTCGCTAAAAGAGGACTTCTCTTGAGAAATGCTTTACATTCTTTGTTGATGAAGTGAAGAATGAGGCCGACGGAGAGGAAGATGACTCCGACGACAAGAGTAGGCAGAAGGGCAAACTTGGCTGTGTAGATGGGACGGAAGGCAGGAAGTTTCTGCTGCTTCCATGCTGCTTCTGCAGAAAAGGAAGTGAGAAGGGGGAAGAGACGTACCTCCAGGTCGGTTCTTGATGCCGCGACGGCGGAGAACGGGCGGAGCTACGTCATCGGCCATGTCTCCTCTTCGGCATGTCCACGGCAAGGATCGATGAGTGCCGGGAGACGGGAGTCCAGGTGAAAGGAGGGAGGAAAGGGGGAGGAGAGGAGGACGAGGAGGCAAGGTGCTGGGACTGTGAAGGCGATCGATGTGCGTGTGTTTGCCCTCGCTATCTCGTTCCAGATAACTCAGCGCTGTGTCAGCCAGCAACACGCCGTCCTCTTTCTTCCCCTTTTCTGTCTTCACAAAACCCCCAAAAGAGGCTGAATGGCGAGAATTTATCTGCATCGCATTGCACATCAACTGAAGAGAAGAGAATAGAATATATGTGGGGGTCTCTATGTGAAAGAATATACAAAGATAAGGAAGAAGACGGGCTCCTAGAGGAGAGACTAGGCGATACCGTGACTCGCAAGAGGCAATGGCTGGCACTGGGACTCGAGGCAGGAACTGAGAAGAACAAGAAGTCATGGCCGCGAGCGACTTGGAATGTGAGAGGGAGGGTCTACATGTTCGAGACAAGGCGGTACTTCTCCTCGATCGGCATGTCGGGAGCTCGGTTACTGCGGCGACCCAACTTCAGTCGCTCTCGCGCCTCCTGCGCCGACAAAGCAAAGATGTCTTCCTTCGGTGTGGAGCCATTTACTAAAAAGAATAAGTAAAATGGAGAAGGACTTGCCAGCCCGGACAGCCGGTTCGCGGTGATTGGACGGTGGCTGAGGTGACGGCGACGACAGCGAAGAACGCGATGCGGACGGGGCAGAGGAACCGCGAGACGGCGCTCGCTGCAAAGGCGACTGTCACTTTTTGCAACGGAACACGTCAACGGGTGTTAGTCGACACTCAAGCCCCGACCACATCGACCCGGATTAGGTGCTCTAAGCGGGTGCAAGACTAAAAAGTACTTCTGGCTCCTCGTGAGGCTCCTCCACTGGCGCCGGTGGCGGAGCGTGAGCGATCGTCGTCGACGGTGTAAAGGCAGCGAAGACCTGATCGAGGAGAGCATCGTCGTGGTGCTCCTCGTGATGAACTTCTTCTTCGTGATGCTCTGGTATGTGTTCTTCCTCCACTTCATGATGGACAATGAAGTTCTGCGCACGATGAAGCTCCTCTTCATGGTCTTCATGAGATTCCTCGTGCAGCACTTCGCCGTGCTCCTCCTCGGTCTTCGCTGAATGCAGCGAGTGCTCGTCAGCCTCCTTGGGATGTTCCTCTTCCTGTGAAACCAAGACATACAAACACATCACCGACACTGACAACGATGGACGAAAGAGGGAAATTGGGGTACGAGACTCCATGAGAACACGAACAACGGTGAGGGAGTGCTAGGAACAGGGACACGAAGACTACAAACGAAAGAACTCTCACCCTCGGCGATGGAGTCACAGTCGCATTCTCATCATCGATTGTGTAGACCTGCGAGATGAACTTCTCATCAGCAAACAGTTTCTTACATGAGGTTGATTGGCAACTTGGACGTAGTCAAAGGAATAGGCAGCCGAGTGCTCGGTGTACCACTTGTCCACTTCCTCGGAGGCGACAAGCAGCGTCGTGGTGAGAGGGAAGCGTTTGATCAGGGCGACGACCTCCTTGTGAGGCGTGTTCGGGAAGACGAGAGTCTCATGGACGCCGACGATGCGTTGTCCCATCTCAAGACCCGCCTTGTGACCAATGCCTCCACGGTCGACAGTGCCGATGAAATGGCCTTTGCCTTTCTCGGCGTGCAGATTGAAGCCGAACTCGTCATCGGGCGACTGCTTCTCCTGGAATTGAGCTTGTTAGTGAGGAGAAGAGGATGAAGACTTACGAGATAACAGAGACGCGGACGAGGCTTCGAGTCACTCATGGCTGGATCGTCGACGGGGGGTGGAGGCGCCACGAACACCGGCTGCTTTCCTTCCTGCAGAGCTCAGTGAATTTCCTCTCTGACCCACGCCGCATACAAACATAGGAAGCTGCACCAACAGATGACCGCCGGGGAGAGAGACAGGGAGGGAGAAGGAGAAGGGGGAAGGTCTCGTTGAGGGCGGGCGACAAGTCGGCGGGGACTGAGGGCGGCGAAAACAGCGGGCGGGATGAGAACGGAGCGAGGAGGTGTTTGCTGTCAGGACAAACGGTTACGTGTTGGCCCGGAAAGGGAAAGGAGGCGCGAGGTGCGGCAAGGAGAAGAGGCCAGGCGCCGGCGCAAACAAATGCTGCCCACTTGGGTCTTCGTGTCCTCGGATCCGCCGCCGGCGCACGACGAGGAAATGCCCCCCAGCATCCATGGGGTGGTCGAGGGGAAAAGAGAAGAAGAGAGGGACGGAGAGGGAGAGGAAAGGACACGGGGACGCCTTCTCCGAGCAAGGCACCCCGCAGAGTGATAAGCAGCGATTCTGGTCAAAGACGGCGACAAAAGTCTAAGAATCGATTCATTCCAGGAACTGTGTGAAACGCACCTGCAGCCGGGTGGCCGCCATACGAGCGACGAGGCGGTGTCTCCCGTGCCTCCTTCTCTGACCAAGGATGGCTTTCTCGGCACGACTCCCTTCCCTTGCTGTGACACTCTGCCAGGGGAGACCGGTTCGAACCGAGGAGGGACGGGACAAAGCGAGGCGAACTCGCAGGGATCCGCACCCCGCCGGGAGACAAGGACGCGCGGCCTCCCTCCTCGCTCCGAGAGTCTTCCCTTCCTCTCCTCCCTCGCTGCCAACAGCCATCGTCGTCCCGCATAATCGGATCGTTCACACAAATGCGTGGAAGGGAAAGGCAAGGCAAAAGGGAAAGAAGACACCTCGAATGCAAGACAGCGCTTATCGCCAGTTCTCTGTCAGGGATCGCCTTCACACAGATAAGATGATGCGAGTCTCGAGAGGGGAGCGACTACGAGGGATCCGCTCTGCATTGCCGCAAAAACGCAAGAATCAAGAGTATTTGCCCAATTACTGAAAAGGACTAAAGAGGTGAGAGGGGGTGGCATAGCGCTCCTTCAAGGCTGAGAGGGGGCGGGTGGAGGAAGAGAGGGAGAAGGGGAGAGCGGGGGATGAAGAAAAAGCAAGGGCTCTCTCACCTTCTGTGAAGGCGAGTACCAGTTCGACGGCGGCGAGCTGCCTCCGTTCGTCTTCGACGCGGTGCGACTGCGCGCGCCTCCTTCCTGGAATACCGGCCACTAATAGGCAGATAAGCCATCTTAGGAATCTTTCTTCGCCAATTTTGCCCTTCATGAGACACGAGGTTCGTCAGTTCGAAATCAATATCCTGTTTAGTATGATCGATGCGGCTCACTTTCAAAAAAGAAAACAGCCTACATTTGGTACACGGATGATGTTGGGTAGCGATGTGTTGACGGGGATGTTCCTCTGCGCGTACCACTGTGCCTCGCTCTCGGCGAGGACGAGCAGCTCACAACGCAGAGGATTCTCCTTGATCCTCTCGACCACCTTCAAGCACTCGTTCAATCTCTCCCCTTCTCTCTTCTGGATCGCCTGATTGTTTGTGCACCACTTCAGTGGCTTCCCCTCTTAGAGACCAGAGGGAGCAATTCGAAACCTTTTTGTGTGTCTCCTGCTGAATATCAGCTCCATTCACGGCGAAGATCCGATCTCCGGTACGAAGACCGGCGCGGTCGGCGGCGCTGCCACGATCAACGGTGCCCACGAACTGGCCGCGGCCTCTCTCCGCGTGTAGATTATATCCATATTCCTGCAAGGAGTTGAGGCCATTAGCAAGGCAAATGGAACCTGATCAGGTCGTGACTTCTCGACGAGGCAAAGACGCGGCGCTGGCGCGTCTGGTGGAAGATGAACCATCGCCTCGGCGACTTCGCACCTGCAAGGCAAGAGAGTCTCGGCTGCTCATTTGGTCACCACATTGCCGCTTCTTCAAATGACCACCACTCAAGATGCGCAACAAGAAGAAGAAGGAGAGGAGATATGTACGATTCATTTGTTGAAGAAGAAACACACAGAAGAATACTACAAACAAGAGGATGACATTCAATTTTTAGAAATGGAATTGTCGAGAAAGGATGTGGAAGGGAGAGGAGTGACAAGGCAGCGCCGGTTGGTGGCAGCGGGTAGCCCGCATATGAAAGAGGGATGAGCGAGCGGTGATGATGAGTCAGAGGGCGCGGTTGTGATTCGTGGAGAGGGATGGAAATGGCGAGAGACGGTCAAATTAGACCCCGCTGAAGCCTCTACAAACAAGGCTCTCGAAGGGTTCTGTCTGGTTGAGCCAGAGGAACGAGTGAGGACTTGTGGAGGGATTTGGGTGATGGTCATTTGAGAATGACACGTCGCATATTACGAGATGAGTCAGAAAATTGGCGCGAGAAGGAGAAACGTGGAGATGAAAGAGACACGACGAGGGCTCTTCTGCACCTGCAGCCATGAACACACAGATTGGAGAAGAGGAGGGGGAGGGGAGGGAAGGCTGAGATGAGAGGGCGGCCGGGGGACCAGATCCATGCGCGGAAGCGACGTGACTGATGACTCCGCTCGCCTCGAGGAGACACCTTCGAACTGAAGACGAAGGAGAAGAAGAAGAGAAGAAGAAGCGCTGGACGACACGGGCGACCCTGTTTGCCTGCAGAATGGAAGTGCTCGGCGCGTCGAGAGCAATGCAAACAGGCAGGGCGAGTCGAAGAAGGCCAGCCACGACACCACTAATTACTTGTCAACTCTCTGTCTCCTGCCACACTCCGACACATACACGACGAGACTCTGGGAGAGGAGAGGGGCTGACAAGGGACGAGGGACGGGGCTGATGCAAATGTTGTGGATTGGGAGCGGCGGCGGTTCCGGGACGGCAAGAGAGAACGGCGTGAAGAGTCGAAGGAAGGCGCTGACGGATTAGGACGACTATCAAGGAAAGGAAGAGGGAACTGGCTAGGCGCCGCGCCCAGACTTGAAAACGCGCTGCTTCGCGTTGACGCCCGTCGAAAGAAGGTGGAGGGCAAAGAAGAAGAAGAAATGGGAGGAGGCCATTCAGGGGGCTGCACAGGAAGGGGTCACCTTCGACCACGATCGATGCTCGGCCAGTCGCGGCACGCACAAAAGGCCGTCGGCCATGGACACCGCTCTCGCTCATTACGACCTTCTATCGAACCCTGGCGCCCCGTTCTCTAGTGGCTACCGTTTTTTGGCAAGAAGACAAGGATGCGTGAGAGCAGCCTAGCGCTGTCGGTGGAATGGCGATAGGGCGCAGTGCGGGAAGAATTCCGGCGCCGACACCATATCGAATGACAGAACAAGAGGCGAGGTCCCGATAAGCGCATTACCTCGACAGTCGCACTCCCGCGTCTTCTGCCTGCCGCCTTGCCGACACAGTCGACAAAGGCAAATGGCAAACAAAACCGCTCGTCGATGCGTTCGCACAATTGGTCAGCGCCGGCTGTTACCAGGGATACTCAGAACCAGACTAGCGGCACGGAAAGGAGAGGGAGGGGACGTCCCGAAAGGCAAGCAAAATAGCACGAGGCGCGTTCTGAAGAGGTGTTAGTACTAGATGTCCGTCAACAACAGTCATTCACATCTCGCGTCTCTAAGAACAAATGTTTACTCAAGAAAGAGTGAAAAGGTACAGATCTGCTGAGTATCTGAGAGGGGAACCGTTGGAAGGCCAAACAAGTGAAATGAGAGCGAAATGGTTCGCCACAACGATCAAACACATAATTGGCGAACTCGGCTTCACAGATCAGGAAAGTGGACGAAGGCTTCAAACCCGCACGAAAGGGAGAAATACGAGGGACGTTGGAGTCTTCCCGCCCACAAGGATACACTCAAATAGACAGGAAACAATTAATTCATTGACGACTGTAGTAAAGGCTAACTTCGAAGTGGTTTTAGAGACTCTGAGGGTGGTTGACCAGTAATATGCAGCACATTTGGGTACAAAGAAACGGGCTTCACCCCCGGGGCACGCACACCGGAAAACATTTTGAACAACATCTCATGCAAATCTGGATCTCTGTTCACATGTCGTCCGCGGAACTTCCACGTTCGTCAACCTAAGACCATGCCAGTTGTCAACGAGAAGCAAAACGTACCGTGCGCGATGTAGCATTCTTGCGTAGAACTCGTCGACGTGACATTTGAGGTGATCCAGAGTCCTTGCTGAGCTCAGGCAGAGGAACACCGCGCGAGAAGTCCAGCTGAATCTTCCTCGTTGGAGTCTGACGAGATCTCAGAGGCGCTCTCGGCGGACACGACATCGTGAGGCGTGTTCGAAGAGACGACACAGCGGGAGATGCCGGCGTCGTAGGCGACTCATCGAGAGAGGGCGGAGCAAATGCCTCTTCATCATCTTCCCAGGCCCTATAAAACATTAGTTAATGAAAACATTGTCCAACGTCGATAACGAACTCAAAAGACTCACAAGTTTTCATCAAAAATGTTCTTGCTCGAAGACATCCTTGGTGTGTTGACAGTCCACCTTGGTTGTTTATGCGGAGTGGGCTCATTGCTGCTACTGCTCGTCGGCGAGTCATCGAGTTCTTCGAAGTTGAGCTTGTAGCGCGGACACGGATCCACCGAATTCAGAGGAGAGTCGCCAGCTCCACGCAGCGAACCAGCAGAGATGCCATTCAAGTTGCGATGAGAAGTCGGCACAGCGCTACGGCGAACAGCGCCAGCATACGTGTGAGGGACTTTAACGGCTTCAATCAACTCTACACAACGAAAAAATGTTTTACTCTGAAAACGAACCATTGTCGCTGTAGTCATCATAGGTGAGTCGCATTTGGCCGCTTGCGTATTCCGGCGTCACATCACCAGTATAAAAACGAGGAGTTGAGTGAGTGTTGTATGGTGTTGAGGGCGCACGTCTCGGCAAGCAGCAAAGAGTGAAAAGCGAGAACACCGACACAACAAGTGCCCAGATCCATCGCACGAATTCCACACTTTTGGCTTTCTGAAACCAGTTAAGAACTTAAAAGGAAAGAGCTTACGAAGCGAACCAGATAGAGAAATCGACGTCTTGAATCAAGACGCATCTTGACATCCGGATGTCTCAGAAGCTGCCACGTAGTGGGACGGCGAGTTGGATCCGGGTCTAGCATCCATACAACGAGACGTCGGAGAGGCAGTGACATGGCTGAAGCAACCTACCTTCCACTATTAAAAGAACCTACTTTCGAGATGCTTCTCAGGAATGTGACCAGAACGCAGAGTGTGCCAGCTTTCGCCTCTCGAAGGCAGGTCCAAATCTGACGCCACTTCGAGGATAGTGATTCCGAGACTGAAGATATCTGCAGCCTTGGTTGGAGATCCGTTGAGAACTTCAGGGGCCAGATACTTGCTATCGCCTTCTTCAGCAGTTTCGATTCGATCCTGAAACTGCATTGTGCCTCAGAAAATAAAGCATACCATCTTCAGATCGAAAATAAGACCGAAATCTCCCAGCTTGCATATCTTGTCGCGAGTTAGGAAGATGTTTTCTGGCTTGATGTCAACATGAATGAGATCATGCGAATGGAGATGATCGACGGCAAGTAAGATGTCCAGGAAGAAGTTCCAAATCTCTGTCTCGGGAACGTAATGGTTGCGAGTGGCATATTCGAGTAGCGACGTCTCGCAGAGCTCGGTTTGGATGTACAACCTGCCTCAAAGAGTTGGAAACTAGCTAATAATTCCTCACCTTCCTCTCTCCTCCCAAGCTCTCTCAAAGCGCACGAGATTCATGTGTGCTGGCAACAACTCGTGCTTCTGAACCTCCCGTAACTTGAGCTGACGATCGATGGAATTTCGGAAAGGCTCAATTGAGCGCTTAACCGCATAACGACGCGAGTCCTCACGTGATAGAACGGCAAAGACCTATACACTTAGTCACAGAACAGATAGAAACCTCTCCGAAAGAACCTTCCCCTATGCGACTTTCGACTTCAAAGCACTGCTCGAAATAAGTGCTGTCGTTGTGTGGATCGTAAATAGGATTGTCCACGATCACTGTAAAAGAATCAGAAGAAAACTACAACGAACTTGAGTCTTCTCGTGTAGGAGGGTTTGTGAAGGATATCAGCACTGGCTTCTGGAGAGCAAATCTGCGCGGAATCACACGGCTCAATGGTGGTGCGGTGCGTGTGGCTCGCGGCACTCGAAGGCCAGCTCGCAATGTTGGAGTTGATCTCATCTTAAAAGATAAAAAAGAACACACGCGGAAATTACCTTTTCTCGCTTTGTGGACAAGGGAGAGTCGAACTGATCGTAGAACTCAGGTCGCGGCAGCGGAGATGAGAACGCGGGAGATGGACTCCCATTTTGCGTCTTTGATGGCGGCATTGCCTAAAAACAAAACTTGCACTTGCTAAAAGTAAGCTAAACGCGCGCAAAACGAATTCAATTTTGCATGAATACGATGTTTCTTCACACAAAGACAGTTCCTAGTCTCCAGTGCATTATTTTTGCATGAAAGAGTCACAATCCACAACGAAAATCGAATCCAATAGCGACAAAACCTGCAGAGACAGACTCGAAGCACGACACGGAAACAACATAAGTCAAAAAAAAAAATTGGCGCGCGCGTGTGTTTTGGCGCGAATTTGAATCAAGAAAGTGAAATTGAACTTTCTGTGTTGAATTCAATGGGGAAGCTTTGCCCTTTCATTGCAGTGACAACTCTCTAAGACTAAGATCCAGAGAGTCGAGAAGAAAGGGGAAGAAAAAAGAGGAGAAAGGGTCAATAGAATGCCCACTAGGAGAGTGATGGGGGAGGGGTCAACGCCCTCGCTGTTGTCCAGAATGGTGCCGACCCTTGCCGATCTTTCCTGGGTCATGTGATGTCATGCGACTCGCAGCCTCGTCATCCTGGCACACTTCCCAATCTCGTCGGCTTTCGAGTGCTGAGAAGACTTCTCTGGACGGCCCTCTCAAAGAGTCTCGCGACGCCCGGGTGCAGAGTGATAAGGAAGCGGGTGTCTATTGATCTCTTCTCAATGAAGGACCCTAGCAAGCAACTCGTCCAAGTCCCCTCGGTGATTGCCGAGGAAAGCGAAGACGATGCCTCCTCCTCCTCTGCCCTCCACCGTCGTCACTTACGTCTCCACGGCTCCCTCGATCACTCTGCCACTCGCTTCAGTCCCGAACGCATGCAACGATTGGTCAAGATCAGTGAGAATTCTTGCTATGACTTCATTCTTGTACATAGAGCGACTGAGTGCTGGAGGGGGTCGCTTCGGCAAGGTTTACAAGTACACAGACAGACGGAGCATGTTCTCTTACACAGCGACAAGGGTCAAGTTGGACTGTCTCGATCCCTGGAACCAGGATAAGAATATCATTGAGCAGGTGGGAATAAGAGGAAGAAAAGAAGAAGATTCAGAGGCTGGAAGAACTCGTGAAAGACGTAGACTTGTGGACGACGATTAAGCATCCTCGACTCACTCAGGTGTATGGCTGCTTCTGCTCCGACACCAAGATGCTCATCTTTCGAGAATTTCTACCTCGAGGCTCCATCGGAGATCGTCTGAAGAACGAAGCCCTCACCGAGTCACAAGCATTACAGTAGAGAGAAGATGGAAGGCAATCCTTGCAGACATCTAGGAGAAGCTCTCGAGGCGTTGACTTTCCTGCATGGATACAAGCATCCAATCATTCATAGGAATATTCATGGTTGGTCTCTTTGAAGATCTCCAGAAAGATTTAGCCAACAATCTCTTGCTAATGATTTGTGGAGAAGTGAAGCTGACCGACTACGGTATCTCAGTGGAAGTGGCACATGAAGATTTCGAAGTGACAGCCAACTCGAGCATCTCCCACTACAGAACTTCTCTCCTTCACATGGCCCCCGAACTACTTGTCAATCCTTCCAACCACACCAATTTCACCACAGCCACGGACATCTGGTAGATGTCTTCACAACAAACAAGATCTTCAGGGCTCTCGGCTGCGTCTTTGTGAATATGCTCATTCAACAGCCGCCTTTCCT
The DNA here is from genome assembly GCA_034700245.1 of Poikilolaimus oxycercus. Lineage (NCBI taxonomy): Eukaryota > Metazoa > Nematoda > Chromadorea > Rhabditida > Rhabditidae > Poikilolaimus > Poikilolaimus oxycercus. Next base: position 13,333 of record JAQIXL010001375.1, read on the forward strand.
TCAACGCTTTAGCGATTTGACTGACAATGCTGTCTACAGGGTACAAATTTGTTGACGAGCAATACTTCTAGGCTCTCCTTGATACTCATCGAGACTCCAGTTCATCCTTCACATATTCCTCGAGAGTACTCACGCCATCTGCAAGTGAGAGGGCGAGCTCTCTACTCAACTCGATGCTCGCCTTGGATCCTGAGAAGAGACCGTCGGCTCGCGATTTACTAGAACGAGTGAGACAACGCAGTGAGAAGAGGACGGCCCTCGTCGCCCCACCCCTCTTAAGCCGAGAACATGCCGTGAGCGAAGATGACGAGGAAGACTTGGAGGAGGGACACGTGAAGAAGAGAACAAATGGGTCCGCGTTGTTCCTTTTATGGAAAATCTGTGTAGACAGGTGGACGCGTTGGACTTCAACATACTCTCAGAGCAGCTGAATTCAGGACTTGAAGCTGAGAAGAGGAAAGAGGAGGAAGAGGAAGAGGCGAGCTGTGGTCTCTGCATTCGATGGCACGCCTCGAGGATACTCATCTTCTGCACTCTCATCCTCAAGGTCTGTGATGGTAGAAAGTTCTTTACTAGAGACGACTAGTGGATGGGTCTGGTACTCCTCGCAGCCCTCTCCCTTGCCTGTCTTGCCTTCGGCATCTTCGCGGCCATCTACCTCATCTACAACGCCATCTCACTCGTCTGTCGCTGCCACCTCAATGAAGGCATTCACTTCTACAGTATCTAGAAGTCTGTTGTAGGTTTCATCGTTCTCATCGCGATCATTCTTCTTCCCATCCTCATCTTACTCACGACGCTCTGCTGCAACAACTCCTGTGAAAGATACAAACAAGCTGTGGAGAATGGAGAGTTAGAGAAGTCCAAGTGAGTCTTCTTTGTCTGGAAGAGAAGTGTGTCAGATGGGTGTATCACCATCCTCGAGAAGACATCATTCTCTGCGGGGTCCTCGTCGTCTCGGGCTCGCATGCCCAGAAGAAGAGTAGTACAACTCGAAGGAAGAACGGACAAGTGGAGGATCCTTCGGACAAGACGTCTCCCGTCCATCTGCCACAGGGCTCTTTTGCTCGTGGAGTGCACAACATCGCCTGACTTCCTCTTCTCTTCTCAACCCTCACGCAAGTGAATAAAAAGGCGAAGTCGGAGCGGGCAAAGAGGATTGGCGAGCGGTGTTTCGGCTCTCTTCTCGAAGCATCTTCCTCGTCGTTGTCGGGGCATTGGTGAAACCCGCGCTGGGACCGTGTTTGGCCTGCGGATTACCTCAAGGAGGCGGATGCACTCTCAGAGCTCGCCATCCACCAGCAGAGACAACATTCTCCCTCTTACTCACTCATCTTCCCTCTCTCTCCCCGCTGGCAGTAAGTCGGCGGGGGCCGCGGGACAGGTCGTCCCGGCTGTCCGCAAGCAGCAGCTGGCTTCAAGGAGGAGTGGGGGCGGGCGAGCAATGTTTTTGTTCGATTGCGTCTCCTCGAGAGGTGTCCCGCTGTTATAATTGGGCCTCCTTGGGCTATGAGGGCTGCCGCCTCGTGCCCACTGTTTCTCTTCGTGTTGCTCCTCTCCTCCCACTCAGCCGATCGAGTATAAATGTATTCAAAGCGGTGTCCCTTGCAGCGTCATGACCACGTACAACCACTCTTCCTCTTACAATCGCACCTACGAGAGGAAGGTGATCGAGGAGACTCCTCGAGTTCGTCTTGGCTCGCCTTCTCTCGTCTTCCCCAGTGCCATTCCTACTTCGACCATTCCCGTGAGTCCTCCTTCTCCATTCTCAATGTCTAGAAGGCTTCCTCAAGCTTCCATGCGAGCAACTACGGCTTCGGCGGCGGCGTCGGCTCGGTTCACTCGACAGACGAATCCTTCCACGCGACCCTCGACGTGTCTCAATTCCGACCAGAAGATCTCAAAGCGAGTCTCCCGTTGCAGTCTCTCAAGGTGTCAGGTGTCTGTCATCGGCTCCTTCATCGTCGTCGAGGGACGCCATCCCGAGAAGAGCGACGAGCTCGGTCTTATCGAACGCTTCTTCGTCCGCAAGTTCGCCCTTCCCCGAGGAGTCCAGCCTGAGGCGGTGACCTCGAGTCTCTCGAGTGACGGCGCCCTCTCGATCCAGGCGCTGCCGCCGCCCAAGCGGGTTTGTCCTCTTCTCTCTCCTCACTCGCCACAGGAGAACTCGCCGGCCCGCACCATCCCCATCAAGATTGTGCAGACTCCTTCGGCTCAAGCTTCTCCTCAGCCATCCGCTGTTCCCACTTCGACGACCAACGGAGCTGAAGCTCCAAAGCCTTGAAATCTTCCAGTGAAACCTTCCAAATGTGCCATCATTATAAAGAGTATCTAATTGTAAGAAGAAGGAGGAGGGAACAAGTTGTGAAATGGGACGTTTGACGTCGAAGAGGGGGCGGCTCGAACAAGAGAGAAGAGGAGCCGAGAAGTGGCGCGGTCAACACCAGCAGCTGCTTGTGACGACGTCACCTTCCCTCCTCCCCTCTCCCTCTCTTTCCTCTTCGTGTACCTCTCCCTGTCAGACAGAGAACGTCGTCGATTCATGAACCCTTTCAGCGACTAAGAATAAATACAAGAGCCAGTATAAAAAGGAATCAGGAGAGAGAGGAATGATGGAACTCGACGAGAAGCTTCTCCAACGTCGACCTTCGAATGTCGTCAACGGGCAGTTTTGAGAACCTTTAAAGCTTTAGGTGACAAAAGATGAAACGACATACTTCTTTTGAGCTTCGTTGAGGTAGAAATGACTGTTGTGGAACTGAAAAGAGACGAAAAGGTTAGAGGACATTTGGTCTTACTCCTTCAGATTGTGGATGAATACGATGGAGGATGAGGAGACAACTGCCGACAGCTTCGACAATCTGAGGGACAGTATAGTAAGAGTTGAGTGAGTGAAGGAGACAAGAGCCTAGCCTCGTCGACTCTTCTCCCAACTCTCTCCCAATCCTCGAACACTAAAACCAAAGGGTTCACAAAGACTTCTGCAAGACCTGAAGAAGAGTAAGAATAGCTGTGAAGGAAGGGAGCACCACTTCGATGTCACCACGACTTCGGGTCATTTCACTCAGAGAATCGAGGAGATGCTCCAACACATGACGATGCAACGCATACACACAAATGTCGTCGGAGAGAAGAAGAAGGCGATCTGAACAAGATCCCTTCTCCGAGAATCTTCTCACCGAGAGTGAAGGCTGCCACTTTCCGTGAGAAGAGTCGATCATGGCTGAGTCTCTGAATGGCTCGATCCACTCGACTTCCGACTGTCTTGCTCAGTTCCACTTGCGTCGTGGCAGCCGAAGTTCCGAGGGCTCTCTGCATGGTCTGCTCTGTGGAGGCCCTCCATTCTCGAAGACGCTTCTTCTGACTGCGCATCTCGTCGGCGAGAAGGCGACGAGTACGGACACCCCTCCACCAAGCCTGAAAGAGAATAAAGGAGAAGAAGATGGAAACCTGGATACGAAGGGCTTCTTCATTGAGGAGTTCCCACTCTTCTTCCTCGCTGAGTTCTTCCATTCGTTCCCGTTTCTGCAGATTCTCGATGAGACGAGAGGAGAGAGGGACAAGGACGGACACGACAAGAGCCCCCTCCCCTGATTCCGAGTGGCAACAAAAGAAAGCGCAAGCGTTTATTGGCACGGAATCAAAGGAGAAGGAGAAGGAGAAGGAGAAGGAAGAAGGAACTAAGAGATCTCGGGATCGGTTACATTCAAAAGGGCCGCCACTCGCTCCTGACGAGCTCGAATCAGACGGATCGCCCGTTGAAGACGCGCCAGACGGTCGTCGCCGCTGTCGTCCAACGCCTCTTCTCCTTCTTCAGCACTCTCAGCAGCTTCCTATACTCTCTTTGAGAATGAGCAAGTCTATCGTACATCTAGACCAAGATGTTGCATTTTTCTACGGAGTCGCTGAACATGGACACGGGCGAGGAACCGTCGAACCAGAGACTACAAGCCGGCTATTTCCAAAGCAAAAGGAAGCTACCTGAACAAGAACGACCTTCTGAAGGTAGAGCTTCTGATCTTCACGACGTCGGCTCAACTCGACCTTGGCAAGGAAACGGCGGACATGCTTCTGAAGAACGACGGCTGCCTCGATTGCGCGTTTCTTCTCGGCGCGCAGACTCGAGAGAACCTTCTTGGCTGTGTACATACGGTAATACTTCTGAAAGAGAATTTCGTGACGAGAGCCAAGAACCTGGATGACGACAGCGGCTTTCTCAAGGAGTTGCCATTGCTGCTTCCGCTCACCGCGCATCTTCCGAGCAAGCAGGGACTGGCGATAGAAACGCTGAAGCGGTTCACTTTTTGAAGGAGAAGAAGGGACCTGGATCTTGGCGGCAGCCTGTTCCCGCTTGGCGCTCTCGACCTCGAGTCTCTCGAGTTGAAGTTCTCGTCTCGTCCTCCATCCCCTCCACGTGGACTGAATACGGACTGCCGCCTCCTGCCTCTCGAGCATCGTGGCGAAACGACGACGGGCAAGCGAGCCGCGACACCAAACCTGCAAGGGGCGCATCTCGGAGGAAGAAGAGAGAAGGGAGAGGGAGGAAGCACGTCTCGACACTCCTATCACCTGCGTCATATCGAGGGTCTCTCACCCCGCACACCATCATCTAGATTCCATCTCTCAAGGAGTTCCTCGAGGTCGCGCCAAGAGAACGGCAGCGAGGTGGCGCGGCAAGGCAAACGCCTCTTTGTAAGACAAGGAACAATAGAAGTGAGAAGCCTTGGATAGAAAGGGGAGAGGGAGGCTGCCATCGAGGCGAGCGGGCAGACCGGGTGGCGGGGAGGACAGTGGCTGGCTAAGAATAAGAAGAAGAGGTCGCGACTGGAGTGGGGCGACGATGACGCAGGCGGCACCGAGGCTCCTCGCACTCAGACGTCGTCAGTCGCCCCATCCCAAAGTCGCTCCTCCTCCGTCTTAAACAAGAACTCTTCCCAGTCGACAACTCCTTCTCCGAGGCTCAAAGGGTCGGGGTCGGGGTTGGATGACGGAGGTCGCCTCGACTTCCGACTTCAACCGTTAATTCGCGAACATATGCTCGCTACGAGATAAACAAATAGAGAAGAGCAAAGTAAACGGAGAATCGCGGCTGCCTCCTCTCCCACAATGCCGCACCTGGATCATGACGATGGCCCGCTCCCTCGCCTCTTCCTCGGCCGCCATCTTCTCGTCCAGCTCCTTCTGACGCCTCGCCTCTTCCTCCTTGTCTTCGTCCACCCCCGCGTCCTCTCTCTGCAACAACGCTATCGAGAGTTATATCGAGAGATTGTTTAGAAGAATGTC